>PVIA01006195.1:0-101325 GCA_004024845.1 Tonatia bakeri
TTATATGACATAATATACACTGTTATAATATATTATATCATATATTATATGGTTTTTAATATGATATATTATTAATATAATAGTATATAATATATACCAGAAATAGTCCTAGTATAGTGCTTGACTCTGTAAGTTTATAGTAAATCACTATTATAATAATTATTACAATTAACTGGAATAATCAAGAATAAAATTATACAGACTCAATTATCTATTAATTTTAAATTTCTTTGAAATGACATCCATTATAACATTTCTTTACTAAGAATTGCAATCAAGTAAGCCCTTCTAAGCAGAAAATTCCCTACTCCAGTTTAATATCTGCAGACTAAATTCTGTGGGTCACATATAAGCCATGATCATTTTATATTAAAATATGTGCCAATTTCTGGGAGTGCCAACTTGTGAAATAAAATCAGCCTCATCTGAGCTGCTGGCTCCACCCACTGTCTCAAAGAGATTGGACAAGCGCTTTGGCTTACAGCCCTGTAAAAGTGAGTCACCTCTGTACTATTTATGTTGTAATTTAGTGCAAATTTTCAAAAGTGTAATTATTCACTTGCATAAATTAGCATAAAGTTGGAGCATGGACAAAAATTCATGAGCTACTCCATCAGCACTAAAAATAAAAAATAAAATAAATATAAAAGAAAGTAAAACAAATAAAATAAAGTGGCATGGAATGAAATAAAATAAACCTGACAGAAGATCTGAGAATCTGAAGAAGGGGCTGGATAATAAAATTGTGGAGTGGTGTCAAAGAAGGGGGCAAGGAAAGTGATGGCTTAGAAGGCAAAACAAGCATTCTCAATCTGTATTATTGCTCTCTTCATCAAATATAAAAATATTCACTAGACTTTCATAAATTCATTCCCAATCTCAATCCTTTTACCTGTAGTTTTCTTCTAAGGTCTTATGTTTCTCAACCACGAGGTAACTAATCTTGGCTTTGAAGACAGCATGTATAGTACATATTGTATAATATCTCAGCTTCTTACCCTGACAGAGATCTTGCCTGCTGCACCTCACACACTTTCCTTTTTAAACCCAGGGTCTGCACAGCAGCTATCTCTCTGTTCCTCAGGGTCCTTTGTTCTAAGAGGACACTTTCCTGGATCTGCATATGGCTGGCTTCTTTAAAGAGGCTGCCCCAAATCCCTGCTTGCATAGCATGCTGGTTTTATTCTTTGCCCAACATTAATATTTTTCTTCATGTGCGTGTGTGTGTTTTGCCATTTATAGATGGATGAACTGGTCATCTCATCCCATTAAAAAATAAGCTCCATGAAAACAAGACCTTGTCTGTTCTGTTGATGGCTGTATATCCCGTGCCTAGAACAGTTTTCAGGATAACATAGTAGACACTAGGAAATTCGTATATATATCAAGCCCACAGCTTCTTATACATTTGTTTTATTGTTAATTTCTCTTCTCAGTCCTAGATATTCCAAATTCTGATTTCCAATTCTGAACTCAGCCTGAGATATTCCAGATTCTATCTAACATCTGAAACTACAGGATGGTAGTCTTCATACACATATAATATTTAAGCACCAAATGCTGATATGTGCAATGTTGGCCACTGGGGTAACAAGGAGTGTGCTTGGAGAGCCTGTGGCTGGGAATCTGGTACCGTGAATATTCCTTCTACCTTGACTTTCCCTTGCAGGGAAACACTGAAGAACAAAGCTCAGGGTAGCTTTATTCTGAGTGGTTCTGGCACTGGGGATTCCAGGTCAGAATTGCCAGTAAAATGTAGGGGAGCCAGAGGCTTTGGCTCCTGGGTTGGGGTAGTGAGAGGCAGCATTTGACAGCTTTATCTTCTTGGGCTCAGATACACATCTGGGAACTTTATTACTCTGGCCAACAACAAGATGCAAACAACAGCAAATGTCCTCTGACTCTCCAGGGATAGTCACTGTCTCCTCTGTGTGGAATAGGTCCTTTTGCTCTAGGACATTCCAGGCAGGAGGGTTTAGAATAAAGAACTACCTACCCTTCTACATCCCTGTGTAAACTGTGTAAACTATGTAAGCAGATGCTTAAAAAGTTACATGTTTACCAGATTACCTAGGAATCTTACTCCTTGAATTTACCCAAGACAAATGAAAATGTGATCACACAGGCTTGTATCTGAATGTTCCCAACGGCTTTACTCAAATAGCTAAAAACTAAAAACAAATCCACAGACAACAGTATGAAAGTTACCAGACAGAAGGGGGTGGGAGGAGGAGGAAGAGGGTAAAGGGGGTCAAATATATGGTGATAGAAGGAGATTTGACTTTGGGTGGTGAACACACAATGCAACGTACACAAGATGTATGGTAGAACTGTACAGCTGAAACACACAATGTTACTAACCAATGTCATTCTAATACATTTAATTAAATAAGAAAATGTTTGGTATTGGTGAATAGGTAAACAAAGTATAGCATGTTCATATAATGAAATGTACACAGCAATAAAAAAACTCCACAGATACATCCAATATCACAGATGAATCTTTAAAATACTTTATTGAGTGAGAGAGCCAGGCAAAAAAGACCACATGTGATATGATTTCATTGACATAATTACTATTCTATGAAAAGAAGCACAACAGTGACAGAAAGCAGAGTATTTATTATTAGGAGTTGAGATGCTGGGAGAAGGGTGGGAGGAAGGTAATGTTTATACAGGAATGTGAAATTTTTGGAAATTTTCACAATACTGGTGGTGAATTTACAATTATATGCATTTGTCTATGCTCATCAAAGTGTAAACAATTTTATTTTATATTAATCATACCTCAATGAGGCTGACAAATATTTATTAAATATATATGTATTCCTATAAATAATCCGGAATTTTATAGAAAGATGTAAGTATGCCTTCCTTTTGAAGGAAGAAGAGGGAAGAAGAAGGAGGAGGGTGGACTTTTTGTTCCTACTGGAAAGCACAGCCTCTGGGGCATGTTGAGAAAATTACAATGGGTGACAGACTTTCTGTTTTATTCCACATGGCTCTGAATGGTGCTTCTCATTTCACATTTCAGAATTACAAATTCTTCTTTGTGTCCTTTAGTGACTTGCTTTCTGAATAGGATTTTTTCCTTTTAAGTAGGACTAAGGTCAAGAGAGGGGAAGTGAGTTCCTGCAGGGTTATGCTCTTTCTATGACACAGGAAATGGAGTGTCAAGGATTTTTATGGTTTGGGTGGGTCAGTGGTGACCTGAACACAATGTGCTTTGGCCCAATGTGTCCCTTACACATTTAGATTGTCCCCCTCACAAACCCTTTGTTTTCACAAATGTCCCACTATCTGATGATTTGGGCACAAGCCTGTGTTTCATCCAAAGGATTGTAGGAGCATCCTTCACACTGATAAGTTGGGCAGGAAATCCTCTAATAGTGAATTTCATTAGGGTCAGTGATATTAATAGATGTAATGATTACAGGTCTTTCAACAACTGGTTGCTTGACTTTTGGCTTCAGCCGGACTGAAGAACTAAATAATAGATGACAAATAACAGAGTTAGGTTCTGCCTCTTAAGTTTATTTTTTGGACAATGTTTCTCTTCGATTATCTCTGTTATATGTTTGTACCTACTAATCCTATGCTAAAATAGTTGTAAGTCTGACAGGTAAAGGAAAATGGAAAAGTCAACCCAGGGTAGACAAACAATGCCTGAGTTTGACTCTTAGCCCCTAAAAGAGAGGTGTGCCAGTCTACCTTTACTGTGGAAGACAAAGGTAGGGCCATTTAAAACCAAGAGACAGCTTCCACTAAATAAACAGAGCTGATAGTGGCTCCCTCTTCTGTGAAAGAAAAAATGAGAAGATACATATCCTTCTCAGTTTTATTTTGTAAATTATAGATTTTCAAATAATGTGGGAAATACTTTGATTATATTTGTGATTCTTAATTTTAAATATGAAAATTTTCCTCTTACATCTTTACTGCATAGGAGAGAGTATTATTTCTGTCCCAATCAGCTTAATTTGAAGAGAGAGAACTATTTCTAACCATTGCTGGATCAAGAACAACCGTCAAGATAGAATCATTCCCAGTCCACCTCTGTGCAAACTGGGCTGCTTTTGCCATCTAGTGACCATCCCACTAAACTACATGGTAAGACCCTACCTGGTTTGATCTGCTCAGCCTCTGAGGAGTTCATTTCAATGAGTCATGTGATTCAAGTCTTTTCGTTCTTCCTTATTATCTGTGTGACTTCAGGGAAATTATTTACTATTTCTGTGACTCAATTTATTCATCTTTTGGGGAGCAATAATGAACCTCTCATAGTTTTCACGAAGGTCTTGAGAGATAATATACTTGTACAGAAAATGCTAAGCAGAGTGTCTGGCACAGGTCAATCCTGGAATAAAGAATTGTTGTTGCTGTTATATTTATAAGTACAATTATGAAAATTCAGAACTGAAAACCAAGAAAAAGACCATACCTGGTAGGTTGCTCAGTTGGTTGGAGTGCTGCCCATGCCCCAAAAGGTTGTGGGTTTGATTCCCAGTCAAGGCACATATGGGAGGCATCTGATTGTTGAAGTTTCGCTCTCACTGATGTTTCTCTTTCTCTCCCTTATTTTCTCTCTAAAGTCAATAAAAGGATATCCTCAGGGGAGGATTAAAAAATAGGCCAAAGCATAGGAAATTGAATTACAGATCTTTGAGCTTCTTGTGTACACTGACAAGTGCATTACTGCAATCACACTTTTCCTCACCTCACACTGACTATTCCCAAAACAGCAAATGGCTCAGTGCTCCCCATGCATTTTAATGCCTTTCTTCCTCTTCCTGGAATATGGTCCTTTACACTTGTACACTTCACAGTCCTTAACTACCAGTTCAGATGTTGCCTTCTGCACAAACCCCTTCAGTGCTCTGAAGCAGAGCTCAGTCTCACGTGGCCCTTGGTGTCCATGTTGTCCACAGTGTTAAACACCATTGGGAATTGGGTTGTGCAGTCACGTGACTGACCTGTGAGATACTGTGTTGTCTCTGTGTCTTCTCTTTCCACCCAGGTGCCTAATGGGAGGATGCATGGTGTAGGTGCTCCACAGAAGCTGGCTAAATTGAAATGAAGCTTAGCAAGTACCTTAGGGCAAATTCTAAAGAAGTACTTTCATGTACATTGGACTCAACTGGCATAGTGGTTTCAGTTGGCAGAGTTAGTCCACTAAAATACACTTTTGGATCTAAAAAATTAAGTAATTTTTATAATAATAATAGATTTCATCGAAGAACATTTGAAAATGACTAAAAAGTAAAAGTGAAACCATGGCTCCACTATCCAAATATTATTAATATTTGATGTATTTTTTCTGTATTTTGTTTTCATATATTGTTTTTATTATGTAGTTGTGATTCTATTTGTAGTTATATACCCTGATTTTTAAACTTAATATATTATAAATATTTTCCCATTATGCTATATGCACACTAAGAACATAATTCTAAAAAGCAAAATTTCACTGAATAAATGTGCTGTGGTGTAGTTAACATCATTATAATTTGGACACTGATCTTGTTTTTAGTTGTTGTTTTTTAGATTCCACACATAAGTGAAATCATACAGTATTTGTCTTTCTCTGTCTGACTTATTTCACTTAGCATAGTATTCTGTAGGTCTATCTATGTGATAAGGATAGACAAGATTATTCTTTTTTTGTGGCTGAGTAATAATTCCATTACATGTATGTACTACCACTTCTTTATCCAGTCACCTATGGATGGGCACTGCAGTTGCTTCCATGTCTTGGCAATTATAAATAATGCTTCAGTGAACATTGGGACGCATATGTCTTCTTAAATTAGTGGTTCTGTTTTCTTTGAATAAATACCCAGAAGTGGGATTGCTGGGTCATAAAGCAGTTCCATTTTTAATTTTTTGAGGAAACTCCATGCTGTTTTCCACAGTGGCTGCACCAGTCTGCAGTCCCACTAACAGTGAACAAGGGTTCCCTTTTCTCCACATCCTCACCAGCACTTGTTGTTTGTTGACTTATTGATGGTAGCCATTCTGACAGGGGTGAGGTGATATCTCATCATGGTTTTAATATGCATTTCTCTGATGATTAGTGATGTTGAGCATTTTTTCATATGCCTTTCAGACATCTGTATGTCCTCACAAATTCAGACATTTTTCTTATTGAGAATTACAGGATCACATATTGTTTTGGGTCCTTACATCTCAAATATCTATAGTCTTGATAGTTTAGCAACCAGAGCTGTTTTCTTAAGCTTCTGTCATGAGCAAACCTATCAAGAGTTTATTCTACATTATCCTCACATCTGTCCTTCTGCCATTTTATTTCACTCCAGAAATGCATACGGCAAAGAATGACAACATAAAAATCGTAACTTTTCCTTGCCTGACTGATTGAAACTCTTTTCCCATGGCAAGCTTGGGCAGGCATATTCACTAGCTGCCTTCTGGCCCCGTCAGCGTCAGCCTCAGCTTCAGTGTGCTGTCCAGGCCATCTGCTCCTCATCACAGCCAGCCATCTGGAACTAAGCCCCCACTTCCTGGGAAATGCCTTGCTTTTTTTTTTTCTGTGGGTTCTCTGCTTGGCTGCACTTCCCAAGTCTATGGAATGCAGTGGTGCAATAAACAGTTTGCTTCTCTTCCATCCCTGAAAGTAGAGTCAGTGACTTAAAATTTTATTAGAAGAACCTTTAGATAGAACATCTTAATACTTAGCTTAAGCAATGACCAAACCTTCACCTCAAGCCTTGTAACACCGTGACACATGACAAGTAATGCTGAAATCACAGTTTTTAAATCTTTCCCACTACTGTCCCTGTTCTTTATCAAGGGAATACTATTACGTTTTTCTCTTCCTCTTTCCAGATACTTTAAACTAACATTATCTTCCACTCAGCTTATAGCAGCAGGACCAGCCATCCTGAGATGATGAGTTCTTAACTGTTGCAGGTTATTAGCTGCATAGAGGATGATATGCAAACCAAAAGAGGGCTTAGCTCCTACTGTGATGATCTCAGTGAGATTTACAAATAGCAATGCTTGTCTCTTAGAAATAGGAGCTTAAATTAAAGCTTTATCAGTTTTCAAAAATTACTTTAGAGAATTTTGTTTAAATAAATGAAAATTTAGTGTTGCTTATTTAATAATTTTTTAGTGGAACAGAAAAAAATTTCAATGGAATATAGAGAAGATGCGATCTTAGTTGATTTTCAGCAAAATCATGAAGTGAGACAAGTGAGTTTTCAGCTGCCGTGATGTCTTATCCTCCTTTCTGTTTTTTGTTCCCAGAATAGCCCCAAGACACTTATGAAGAATATTTTTTCTATCAGAAAAAGAAAAAATAAGTTAAAACACTAGATGCACAATAAATTAATTAAAAATGTCAGGTCCCTGAAGATAAAGAATTACATACTTTACGAAAGGACCCCAGAGGACAAAACAAGCAATTAACCCTCATTCTCACCTTGGAATAATTTCTCTCTTCCATTACCTTTCTTAGGCAGCAATTTACTTCAGTAAAAAAACAAGTCCTTGGCAGAAGAGGCAACATACTTACATTTTTTCAGTCTTGTCTGTCCCAAAACACTGGCTATGTAGCACCACATAATATACTTATTTGGGTCTTACTTAATGAGTTCAGATAAAAAGCTCTGCTAACTGTGTCTTGTTCTTTGGATGCCCAGTGTCAGACACAATGCCTGGACCTACTAGGATCCACTGGTCTCAGACTATTCATAACCAATGTGGCTGGATGAGCACTTGTGGTTCTTACTACGATTGCAAGACGTTCTTCAGCAATAACCATCAGAAAACTGAAAAGATGCAGGTTCATTATGTACAAGACCTGGAAATTACATAGGACACCTGGGCCATACACCAAAGTCCTGTGGGGAAGGAGACAGAAAAGAGAAAGACAGAGACAGACAACATGAGACTGGGGTTCTGCTCTCATTGGGGTGGAAGGTAGGGCCTAGAGTTTCTGTGACCTCATTCTGTAATGGTAAGTTTAAGACATGAGAGCAAGAATTTTAAGCACAGGAAGAGAAGAAAACCAAGTAACCCACACAGTCAGTTATTGAGATCAACCAAGATCTCTGCAAATAAGGTGACTCAGTGCGGGGAAAACAGCTTGAGTCAGTATCTAGTCATGTGGCTGGCTACCTGGCTATGCGTTTACTTGAGATAGCTGACTTTGAAGTGGTTACTTCTTTGAAGTAGATGTCTCAGATATTCAAGCTTAAGTCAGGCACTTCCATTGCAAAAAGTTAAGAAAACAAACATCAAGTTTACAGAACAGTGTGTGATAAATGAATTGGTGTTGGATGATGTAAAATTCATTATTTATTGCAGAACAGAGAATGTTGCACAGACAGAAGGCATCTCTAGAGCTAATTGCTCCAAACAAAGTTATACCTTACATTTGAACTAAAAACAGTTTTCTTACAGCTTTGTGGTTCTCAAACTTTAATGTTTATACCCACTTTAAAGTTCCCAAATTTTTGGTGGCCCATTTTAAGAGATTAATGAAACAAAATAAGCTAAGTAATTTAGCAACATACACAGCCTATAGCTTACATTTTGCAGCAAGACATCAAGGGATCAGGGCAGACTCCCTGAGATGGCAGGGGCAAGGAGGTGCTTGACCCCACCCTTCACCCACACAATCTTCATGAGCACCCTCCTTGCTGCAAGCTACCCCTAAAAACAGTTTAAATAAAAGCTGCATCTGGCTATGCTAACTGTTTACATGTCTCCTATCTTTACCTTTCAAGAAGATAACCAACCTACATAGAAATTAAGTGGTCACCATGGATCCACTGGGGATTCATTAACACCTATTTCTTAATGCTTTAGCATTATGTTTGTTATTCTGCCTCACCCAAGCTCTTTTTTATGCTCAAGAGGCACTATCCTCTCACATTCTCCTGAGCACTCATCCTTTAGCATGGACCGTTGTGCTCACCTTTTACCTGCAACCAACTGCATCTTTGTACCACACCACACACACGGTTCACCATTTGGACACAGCCATTTCTGTAATCACATTCAGTTGTAGAAAATGTAGAAGGAAAGGTGGGGAACCTGAGAAAGACCCTCCTAACCTGCAAGGCCATAGACTCTGGGAGAGCAAGTGTGAGGAGGAGCCACCTGGCAGCTGATGCTCTCCTTAGAAGTGATATCCCGCAACTTCCTTCTCTTGAATACTTTGTATCTTGATTTTTCAGACCCAAGGGCAGATCCAGGTTCTCTGGGCTTGAAACTTACACAATTGGGGGGTGGGAATAATAAAATTGCAAGCACAGAATTAGCTACAAAAATTAATTTCAATTAGGCAAAAGTCACAACAAATGATATGTTTTAAAAAGCTGACACATACTTCAAGCATCACAAAATTCACAAGATAATATAATTTTTAAGTTAATTAACTGTGATACACTCTATAATAATACTTATCTACTGTTTTTGGCTAGATACTCTTTGGTTATTTTTAATTGAGGTACAATTGACGTATAACATTATATTAACCTCAGGTGTATAACATACTGATTTGATATTTGTATGTATTATAAAATGATCATCACAATAACTCTAGTTAACATCTGTCACCACACATAGTTACATTTTTTCCTTATGATGAGAACTTTTAAGATTTACTCTCTTAACAACTTCCAAATATACAACACAGTATTGCTAACTATAGTCACCATGCTGTCTGTACATCACATCCCCAGGATTTACTTACTTTATAACTGGCAATTTATACCTTTTGACCCCCCTGAACCACTTTGCCCACCCTACCCTTGCCTCTGGCAATCACAAATCTATTCTATGCGCTTGATTATTTTTGTTTTTTAAAAATTCCATGTTTAAGTAAGATCAAATAATATTTGTCTCTGTCTGATTCATTTCACTTAACATAAGGCCCTCAAAGTGTATCCATGTTGTAAATGGCAAGATTCCATTTTTAGTGGTTGAATAATATTCTATTGTGTACAGATATCATACCTTCTTTACCTATTCATCCATCGATGGACATTTAGATTATTTCCCTATCTGGGCTATTGTATGAAGGCTGCATATATTTTTTCAAGTTAATGTTTTTGTTTTCTTTGGGTGAATATCCAGAAGTTGAAACTGTTGGATTATATGATATTTCTATTTTTAATTTTTTGAGCAAACTCCATACTGTTTTCCATAGTGGCTGCACCAACTTACTTTCCCACCAACAGTGCACAAAGGTTCCCTTTTCTCCATATCCTCACCAACACTTGTTATTTCTTCTTCTTCTTCTTTGATAACAGCTATTTTAACCAGTGTGAGTGGGCATTTCATTATGGTTTTGATTTGCATTTCCTTGATAATTAGTGATGTTGAGCATCTTTTTGTGTACTTGTTGGAATAATCTAGAGCATCTGCCTATTTTTTAATTTGATTGTTTTTTACTGTTGAGTTGTATGAGTTCTTCATATATTTTGGATATTAACCCCCTATCAGATATATGATTTGCAAATATTTTTTCCCATTAAGTAAGTTGCCTTTTTATTTTGTTGATGGTTTGCTTTTCTGTCCAGATTTTTAGTTTGATGTAGTCCTACTTATTTATTTTCACTTTTGTTGACTTTGCTTTCAGAGTTAGATCTTTAAAAAAATCATCACTGAGACTGATGTCAAGGAACTTACTGCCTGTGTTTTCTTCTAGGAGTTTTATGGTCTCAGGTCTTATGTTCAAGTCTTTATTTTGAGTTTATTTTTGTATATGGTGTAACAGAGTATTTCAGTTTCACTACTTTGCACATGGCTGTGCATTTTTCCTGACACCATTTATTGAAGAAACTGTCCTTCCTCATTGTATAGTCATGGCTCCATTTAGTAACTTCTTTCCATAATAAATGGTAAGGTTTCTAGGCACTTCCACTTTACCCAAATAGTGACCAACTTCAAATAATCTTGCGTTGACAACATTCATTATCCAGTTTTCTATCAATGACCTCTTTGTAGTAGCACATGATGACTCTTATGTTATCTTAATCAATGTTGATACTTTCTGTAAAATTAGCAAGAAATTTATATCTTCTTTCAGTGTCTTGATATAAATTACTCCTCTCCACTAATTTGATTATCAAATAACCCAAAGCTTATTTATTACTTATTTTCAAAATTTACCTCTTCATTTTAATTAATTTGGCTCTTGGTGTGATCTGAAAATTTTTAAAAATTATAAGCTTCCAAGTGTCATAATATTTCTCCCTTTGTTTCATATTTCATTAATTTTTGTCTGAATTTTGTCTGTATTTGTTCATAAATAAATGTTAGGATAATAGTGTTCTTCATATTCATCTAATTCAGGAGTCTGTAATTTTTTATTGTTCTATTGAAACATTTTCAAATTAAGTTAAAATGGCATATGTAAACTTTATGAACTTTTTGAGTAAATTTAGTGTGTTGAAGTTTTTTTATAAGTCTCCAAAAGTTGTACTTTGGATTCTAAAAGTATAAGTATTATTGTTTCCATGCTCTAAGTCTGCAATAACTTTACAGTGGGCATATTATCCTCCATCCAGTGTTGTTAAAGAAACACACATATTGTTAAAAAAAAAATCCAAGTCACATGTGTCTTTAAAATGTTCCATTTACAAAGTGTATAAACAAAAACCCAAAACATATTGCAAAATTTGAAGTAGTCAACAGTGTCCAATACTGAGAAGGGAAGTATTTTAGGGATGAAAAGTTTAATTCAAATCTTACTTTTATATAAAAAAAGAAACAACTAGCCATTTAGAGAAAGAGAATCAAGCCCATTTCACAGCTATCTTTGTATTTCCTCCTTTCCCCTGCTTGATACAGAAACCAGAGAAAGTAAGTGCCCAATGCTTTTTTTTTTCTTTAATCATGAAACTATTCTCTGGAGAGTTTAGCTAGAGCAGTTGAGTTTGGATTTGAAACAAATTAGAGAAGCAGGAAAGGAGAAGAATTTGCTCTTCTCAGAGCTTCTAATTCTCTTCTGTAATGAGTTTCTTTCTTAAATGTGCCTGTAGTTTGTTCTCTTTCCTTATGGGACATAGAAGCAGCAACAACCTTTCAGAAGCCTACCTTCCTTTTAGGTCTCGGTCTGCACTGTTGGTGAAAAATACATACAATTCATACCAGCCTGACCCTTGTGTAAGAAACACTTGGAAAAACATGGAAGATGTTGAAAAGAAGGATAGATCAGAGAATTTAATTTTTCTATGAGTAATTTAAAAGCAAATAACAAATATCTAATAAAAAAAAAGACTGCAAGAGAAAATGATGGCTGAAAATATTTCTCAAAGTCCGGTTTGCTGATAACCTGAATCAAAATTTCTTCAGGTGCTTGTTAAAAATATAAGTAGTAGGTCCAACTGTAGAACTACTGAAACAGAAACCGTGAGAAGTAAAATTATGTTAAAAAACAATAAACACACATTCTAAGCCAAAAGTTAATGAACAGTGACCAGTAAACCAAATCCAGCTCACTGCTTGTTTTTGTAAGTAAAATTTTATTGGCACAAAGCCACACTCAGTCTATGGTTGCTTTTGTGCTAAGATGCAAAGTGGAGCAGTTGAGGTAGAGACTATAGGTTCCATAAAACTTAAAATGTTTCTTCTCTAGCCCTTTGCTGAAAAAGTCAAAAGGCTAGATGCTTCTCACCTTTGAATGTGCATACAAATTACTCAGGGATTATTTCAGAAAGAAGATTCTGATTAAGTATGCATGTTGAGCATGAGATTTTGGTCTCTCCAATCTCCCATGTGAAGCTCATGTCATTGTCTGGTAGATCATACTTGGCAGCATGGTTCAGAGTGGTGGTTCTCAGAATATGATAATGTAAATTCTTGGCTCCAACGTAGACCTACTGAATCAAAATTGCTGCGGGTTGGAGCCAGAAATCCATTTTTATTGAGCCCTCCAGGTGATTCTTGGTGTATGCTACAGCTAGAGAACCACTTGCCCAGATTGTCTTTATGCAGACTGAAACTTGATAACCATTATCTTCAAAGAACATGAAGTCATATGTTTATGCTAACACCATTAATATTGATTCTCATAAACACAGGATATGTTTCTTGATCATAATAGTCAACAGGGAAGGAGACATTCTATGAAATTGCCACCCAATACCATATGATTTATTTCTTCCTTATATATTCAGAATGCCAGAATCGGGTAGATAAAATTTCAAATGTATCTTCATTAGTTCATTCTAGTTTAATGAGTTTTTTTACTTTGCAGGGGTTCTTCTATTTGTGTGGCTGCTCCAGATACAGTGGAAACTTGGTTCTTGAACTTAGTATGTTCTGGAAGGGTGTTCGAGAAGTGATTTGTTTGAAAACTGAGTCATACAAGTGACTGATCATACATGTATCAGCATGATTGTGTCAAGCATGGCTGTTGTGTCAAAAGCTGAGGTTTTGTTTGACAATTGAGACATTTTTTCCATGAACAACTTAGAAGAGGACCAAATTGTTTGAGATCAGAGATGTTTGAGAACTGAGATTTGATCGTAATTTCAAGTGTTATGCCATTTCTGGAGTGATCAACAGAGGGAGCTGGTGTTACAGTCCTTATCCTTAAATTTCTAGCGAATTTTCCCTCCTTGGCTGAATCAAAGAAAGGATGGCCTCTTGACTCATCCTTGAGTAAAATGTTATTGTTTGCATGTATAGTCCCTACCACCCATGTTATATACAGTTCTAATGCCAGAAGCAACTATATGATATGTTTGAAATGAGTATAGCCTGTAAGCAATTTGATTCTATTATTTTCAACATTCACAGATCCCCTAGTATGTTCAGTGATGAAGGCACATGAGATTACTAAAACACAGATCCTGTTCTCATTAAACATAAGTTTCTGGGGAGGAGGGGTGTTAACAGACACATGTAAATACATCTAATAATGTAGAATGTAATCCCTTACAAAGATTGAGAGAACCTGAGACCAACAAATAGATACTTTGGTGCATTGCCTAGAACTGGCCTCGTGGGTACATGACCTAGGCTGTCACAAGAAGGGCTGAACCATATGTCACTGAGCTGAATGATGTCACTTGCTATAGCTCAAAAAAAGGTACAGACTCTTAATTGTAATTGTCCAGTTTGTCAACAGGAGAGACATGTTTACAAACACAATGGAGCATATTCTCAGGCTGAAGGACCATCACACAGATGGTAAGTGGGCTATATTAGGCCCTTGCCTTCATCCCAGGAAGATATGAATGGGTTTTGAGTAGTTTTGATTCAGAACTTGGTTTTGTTTATCCCATACAACCCCATGTTAGTAATATCCTAAAGCATTGAAACAAAAGAGGCTGTATCAATGTGTCCTAGAAAATGACATTTTTTCTGATTAAGGAAACCAATTTTATAGCGCATTCTGTACAATATGGGCCAAGTACATAGAGTCTTCGATACTCAATAAAGGTTTATTGATGTATGAAGAGATGAGTGGAAAATTGAATGGCTGATTGGGATGACAGAATAAAGAAATAGTCAAGCTCTGATAAGGGCATCATCAGTGAGAATAACAGAAAAAGACAAACTAGAGAAACATTGTATGGGTACACTCTCAGTGTGTGATAATTATTTGGATATAGCAGTACAGAAGCCAGTGGATATAAAAATAATTGGGGACTGAGGGATGATAAGGTCTTAAGCATGAATTAAAAAATTAAAAAGGTCATTGAGCTGGGAATAGGGGAGGGTCAGTGTTCTGAGATGAGGTTAACTTTAGACCATTTGAGTTGGAAGTTCTATGCCATCCAGAATGAGATGAACAAGAGGTTGTTGGTACTGCAAGTTTAAGATTTGGAAGAAGGGTTTGGAACAATAATGAAGAATGGAGCTATCTTTATAGAGATCTTGGAATAGCTTAGACACCTGATCAAAAGGAAATATTCAATCACAAATGTATTGATCTATTCAATAGCACTTATCAAAGACCTAATGTGTTCCAAGCTCTGGGCTGCAGACTGAGGAGAATAATAGCCAAGCTTTTTGGAGTACTTAATTTTAAATAGGTACTGCCTGGTGCAGGGATTGGAGCAGCCAACTTACATGAAATTCAGATTTTAGTAGGGAGAGATAGAACATAAAATTAAGAAGTAAAATATATATTGTTAGATGGTGATATGGAGAAAAGTAAGGATGAAAAGCAAGATAGAGAAGGTTAGAGATAGTGGCTTTTAATTTTAAATAAAGTAGTCAGGGAAGTCCTCACTGAAAAGATCACGTTTGTGCAAAGATCAGATGCAAACAAAGGAGAAAGGGCATGTGGAAGGCAAGTGCTCTGGGCAGAGCAGCAAGCTACAGCAGGAGCACTGAGTGCAAAGGCATGGACAGGCCTGGAGCCCTGGAGGAATGGCAATAAGGCCACTGCATCTATCAGATAAGCAAGGGAAAGTGGAAGAAAAGGTCTGGGTGGCCACAGGGACCAGCTCATGCAGAACATGCGAGCTGCTGACATGACTTTGACTTTCACTGAGACTGAGAGGAGAATCCTTAGGAGGGGTATTAGTGGGAAAGTGACACGACCTGAAAGAAGGTAACTAACAAGGCAAGGAGAGAAGCACTTAGAAGGCTAATTCAGGGAAGCAATGAGTGGCAGGGTCAGGTCCATTGGAGCGGATGTGGAGAGCAGTGACTGCACTCTGGATCTATTTTGAAAGTAGTGCCAACAGGACTTGTTGATTGATTAATTGTGGAGTATGAGAGAAAAGGGGAATAAAAGATGACCTGACATTTTTGTTCTGGGCAATTGGAAGCCTGGTGTTATCACCAGCTGGGATGGAAAAGATGGAGATGGTGGGGGTGGTCTGTGGGACAGAGCAAGCATCATGAATTCTGTTTGCACCTCTTACCTGTGAGATACCCATCAGTCAGGCAGGTGAGGTCATCAGGAGGCTACCTGATGCATGCATTTGTAGTTAGGGGCAGAATTCTGAGCATAAGATAAAACTGTGGGTGTTTGCAGCTGATGCAAATGAAATCACCAAGAGAATGGGTGTAGACAGAGGGGAAAATACTCAAAGACTTTCATATTGGAACAGTTAATATTTAGAGGCAGAGAAAACCATAGGAACTAGTAAAAGACAGGTTTTCAAAGAGTTTATACTAAATCAAGGCACATAATAATTTCATTACAGGGGGGTTCAAAGGGAGAGAGGTCAAGTCCACCAACATAGTGAGGATCAGTAGAGATTTAATAGAGAAAGACCCACTGGAAGGAAGGCAAGAATGTTACAGGAACAGAAAGATGAGATTAACTTAACCAGCTCCCTGTGGTACCGGGTCAAGAGCAATAACTCTAGAGCCACACTTCTTAGATGTGAACTCTGCCTTTGCTGCTTACTAGCTGTATGGCATTGGCAGAATCATTTACCCTCTCTGGGGCTCAATTTCCTCCTCCATTAAATGCAGATAATAATATATACAACTTGGATTGTTATAAAAGACTAAACAATTTACCATATTTTTCAGATTATAAGATGCACTCCCCCTGCCCACCCAAATTTGGGAGGAATAATGGTTGTTAATGCTGCTGTTGAGTTCTATTTACATTTACATTGGTGAAATATTATGTTATTTATGTTATTAAATATTTTACCGCATTTTTTGCTTCAAAAATTTTTTTTTCCTATTTTCCTCCTCTAAAACCAAGGTGTGTCTTATGGTCCAAAAATATGGTAATAATTATAACATTCTTAGACTACATATGTGCTCTGTGGAAGTGTTAATTAATTTGGAAATTGGAATGGTTAGAATACAGGGTGGATGAGGGTAAGAAATGATGAGTCATAGGGTGGCAGAGGCCGCTGACCAGCTTGTAGGGTCTCTTCCTATCATAGGAAGGAGTCTGGATTTTTTCTGTAAGTAATTGATCAGATTCATGTTTTTGAAATATCATTCTAACATCAGAGGGAAGGTTACAAAGAGATAAGGTGAGGTTAGAGGAAAAAAAGAGTTAACAGAAGGAACTGGGGTAGGAAGACAAAAAGCAGAGTGCATGAACAGAAGGTGAAGAAGGTAAAAGTAACAGAAATTGGCCATGGGAAAAAGGAAAGCTAGCAATGACTCCTGGATTTTCAATTTGTTACTGGTTAGGCAAGAAGGAATATAGGAGGAAGAACAAGTGTATTTATGGAAAGGTAATACTTGGGTTATGCGACTGCTGAGATTGAGTGCTTCTGATGTTCAGGCTAAGATAATCATGCACTGGAGGTGGGGTGTGTAAGGCAAACTAATGTATGGATGTGACCTCAGGAGAAGAATCCAGGCTGGGCACACAGATTCAGAGTCAGTGTCATGGAGTGCTTGTGGAGTCATAAAATTAGAAGGAATGTTTCAGGAAGGGTGTGTAAAATGAGAAATCCAAAACAGAGTCCTGAAGCATCAACCACTGACAAAAAAAAATGGCCTAGAAGGAGGCAAAAATGTTGAGAGGTAGATGAAGCAAGAAAGGGTGGCTTCTTAGAAGCCAAGGAAAGGAAACTATGCAGGAAGATAAGGACTACAGATACAGCACTTCATACAGAAAGGTCAAGGAGAACCAGAACAATGAGATTTCTTTAGATTTGACAATTAACAGATGGTTGGCTCCTCACCATGCCAGTGAAGTGGAGAAAGCAGGGGGCTAACTCCAGTAAGTGAGGCTGACACAGGGCTGCTCTTCCCCTGCGCTCTTGGCATGCACCATTCCCACTGCAAGCCTTTGTGGCCACAAGGAACCCAGCTTTTTCTTGCATCTGGCTGGAAGTGCCAGAGAGTTAGTACTCCTACAAGCAGCCTTCAGTGATGCAGGATGAGAGTTGATGGGTAAGGACTCTAGTATCGCCATCTTGAAGTGAGGAAACTCTAAGACAACATCTGCATAGTTTCTCAAATTTCCCCAATGAGATTTAAATCTCAGCTTCCTACAGTAGTAGTCACTGCATTAACACATCCCATACTGGCACTCTCCCTGCCCTGACTCATGTCCCCTTTCTCTTAGCTGGGATTCTTCTAAGTAAGCAACTCCCATACAGTTCTTATGAGTCTGCTTCTGAATATGCCAACCTAAGACATTAGGTAATGAAAGTCATAAGAGATGAAGATAAAAAGTTAGACCGTCTAAGCCTTATTCTGAATGAAAAAAAAAAAAGAGAGGACAGTAGCTAAAAGGTGACATAGGTCAAGAGATTATTTTCTTCATATCATAGGAGAAAAATCAAGCAATTTAAATATACTGAGGGGAGAGGGAAGATGGTGGCATGGTAGGAGGGAGCAGATTCCACTTCCCCCTACACACGGGAGAAAAACCTAGCTGATCTATGGAGGAACAGAGCAAACAGCCAACGGTACCACAGTATATATGAAAATAGGAGATCAAAAATTATAGCGGACACTGAAAAAACAGACGATAAGGAGAGAGCTTCTGGACAATAAGGGCCCAGGGATCAGCTTGGGGGACAGGGAGGCTGCAGACCCAGGCCTGACACAACCTGGTCTCCCGCAGGACTCTTGGGAGAGAGCTGGCTCAACCACTCCCTCCCTGGCCAAACAAGGATTGAGCAGCACTGGGGGAGGCCTGGTTGCTTGAAGGAGCAGAGAGGGGAGTGAGGACTGAGTGGCAAACACACAGGGGCTGTGAGCACCCATGCATAGCCCTGGGAAGGGTGCACGCCCAAGCCTGTGTGACCAAGGGTGGCCTAGCCTTGCGCCGCAACCCAGGAAGAGAGTGCTTTGTGGAAGACCCAGAGCCTATACCCGTAAACCCAGGGAAAGTGTGCGCTCCACAGGAGCCCTGGAGCCCACAACTGTGAACCTGGGGGAAGCGCACTTAGGAGGGCCTGGATCCCACACCCAGGGCCCTGCAGAGAGGCACCAGACTGTTTCTGGGGAGAGTGTGCGTCTGAGTGCTGAACAAGAAGGGAAAAAAGCGAAACCAATCACGCCCCTCAGCCTGCTGCAGCCAGCAAAACCAGAAAAACTGGTTTGGCCAGTTTGAAACCAACAAGAGGTTTTTGTTTGTTTGTTTGTTTGTTTGATTGATTGATTGATTGATTGATTTTGTTTTGTTTTTTAAGTAATTTTTCATTTTTTAATTTTTATTATCTTTATATCTCTCAATTCCTTTTGCTTCTTTTTCCTACTTTCTAGTTTTATTCCTTCTTCCTTTCTTCCCAATTTTATCTCTTCTTCTTTCCTTCTTCTGCTTTTGTCTTTTTTTCTTTTTCTTTTTAAATACCCAGAAGTGAGACCAAAAAAAAAAAAAAAAAAAAAAAAAAAAAAAAAAAAAAAAAAAAAAAAAAAAAAAAAAAAAAAAAAAAAAAAAATCCAGGAACTGTGAAAAGACCAGAGTTAGGCCCAAAGATAGGGCATCCCGACAGCTGAGACAGAGAGACAAATTTCACTTTGCTATTACAGGGAACCTGCAAGTTATTGCATGTTTGTATTTTTATTTTTTCATTATTCTTACCTATTTTATTTTAACAGTATTTTTGTATTTTTCTTCTTTCTGTATAGTTTTCTTTGCTTGGCTGGTTATATTTTAACATTTGACAGGTTTCCCCTGTTATCTCATTAATAGTGTATTGCTAATTTACTGTCCTTCACTTCATTTTTGTTCCATTAATACACTCAAGGTTCTATACTCCCTATTCTTGTTATCTAGATCTCATAGATTCCATCATGTGATTGTTGCTCTAATATTACTGTAAATAATAGCTATTCAATACAATTGTAAATACTACACAACATGCCCCCTCGCCACCCAGATCTTAGCCCACTTCACGGTTTACTGAAATCTATTATTGTGGTGGTTAACTCTATTCTCTCACACACTACACCTATGTACTATCCTTTACTCCCACCTTACCTCAGAATTTGACCTCCCACGACCTCACTGTTTTCTAGATCCAACTCACAATCCCTCCCCCCAAAAAAGAGTCTTCTCTTCTTTCCATCATTTCTAAAAGTGGCTAGTTGGGAGGAATATCACAGTTAACACTATACATAGCCAAAGGATCTCCTATTTCTTCTTTACTGGCTGCTACTGTAAATATCTTAGAATACTCTCTTGCTGTCTTAAACTATTTTGCCTTATCCCTCCAAATGATCACAAAAAAGAGTAGGTGGAAGCTGTGAACACCAGGAGACCAGAAGGAGTCTGCACCACTGAATGTCACAGGTATTCTACCACAGTAGTTCACACCATAAACTCAGGGAGCCAGACCAGATCAATTTAAGAAGCAGAGGCTAACAAGAAGAGTCTCACAAACAATGGGAAGACAAAGAAACAATCCCCAAATGAAGGGAAAAGAGAAAGCCTTAGAACGAATGCTAAATGAAATAAAGTCAATTCAACTGTCAGATATTGAGTTCAAAGCAATGATTATCAGGAAGCTTGATAAGCTCACACTGAGCTACCAGAAACTACAGGGAAACTACAATGAACTCACTGCAAACTATATCAACATGAAAAAGGGAATAGAAACTGTCAACAAGGACTAAGAGGAAATGAAGAATACAATTTATGAACTGAAGAACACAGTAGAAGGAATGTAAAGCAGGATTGCTGAAGCAGAAGATTGGATCAGCTAATTGTAGGACAAAGTAGAAAAAAAAACACGCAGAAAGAGCACGAAAAAGAAAAGAGGTTCAGAAAGAATGAAGAGTGATTAAGAGACATGCAAGATAATATGAAACCTAATAATATCCATATAATAGGGATACCAGAAGGAGAAGAAGAAGAGCAAGGGATAGAAAACCTATTTGAAAAAGCAATGATGGAAAACTTCTCTAATTTGATGAGAGAAAAAGTCACACAAATCCAGGAAACACAGAGAGTGCCAATCAAGAGGAACCCAAAGAGGCCCACCTCAAGACACACCATAATTAAAATGGCAAAATTTCAAGACAAAGAGACAATCTTAAAGGCAGCAAGGGAGAAACAGAAAGTAACATACAAGGGAGCCCCAATAAGGCTAGCAGCTGACTTCTCAATGGAAACACTCTAAGCCAGAAAAAAATGGCAAGAAATATTCCAAGTAATGAGAACCAGAGGTCTGCACCAAGGCTACTTTACCTAGCAAGGCTCTTAATCAAGACAGAAGGCCAAAGAAGGACCTTCCCAGCAAAAGAAGTCTAAAAGAATACACCTCCACCAAACCAACTCTGCAAGAGATGCTAAAGGGCCTGCTTTAAGGAAAAGAAGGAAAAGAGAGAGAAAGAGAGGAACACAGGTACGAAAATGGCAATGAATAAGTACCTATCAATAATAACCTTAAATGTAAATGGATTAAATGCTCTAATCAAAAGACATAGAATAGCTGAATGGATAAGAAAGCATGATCCACATATATGCTGCCTACAAGATACCCATCTCAGGACAAAAGATATACACAGACTAAAAGTGAAGGGCCAGAAACAAATTTTCCAAGCAAATGGACAGGGAAAAAAAAGCCAGGATAGCAATGTTCATATCAGACAAAATAGGCTTCAAAAAAATGGCCAGAAAAAGAGACCCAGAAGGTCACTTCATGGTACTCAAGGGAAGAATCCACCAAGAAGACATAAACATTGTAAATATATATGCACCCAACATAGGGGCACCCAAATACATGAAGAAAATCTTAGA
The DNA here is from genome assembly GCA_004024845.1 of Tonatia bakeri. NCBI lineage: Eukaryota > Metazoa > Chordata > Mammalia > Chiroptera > Phyllostomidae > Tonatia > Tonatia bakeri. The sequence continues at coordinate 21,617 of PVIA01006195.1, forward strand.
GGACTTCAAGAAAGATATTGACAGCAACAAAATTATAGTAGGGGATTTTAACACCCCACTGTCTAAAATAGACAGATCTTCCCAAACAAAATATCAACAAGGATACTGTGGCATTGAATAATGCCCCAGAGGAACTGGACTTAACTGATATATAGAGAGCCCTCCATCCCAAAGAAGCTAAATACACATTCTTTTCAAATGCACATGGAACATTTTGAAAGATAGACCACATAATAGGACACAAAACAAGCCTCAACAAATTCAAGAAAATTGAAATCATACCAAGCATCTTCTCAGATCACAAGAGAATGAAACTGGAAACCAACCCCAAGGGAAAAAAAAGCAAAACACTCAACATCATGGAGATTGAATAGCATGCTATTAAACAATGAATGAGTCAAGAGTGAAATTAGCAAAGAAATCAAAAAGTTCTGGAAACAAATGAAAATGAACTCACAACAACCCCAAACTTATGGGACACAGAGAAGGCAGTCCTGAGAGGAAGGTTCATAGCAATACAGGCATACCTAAAACAGATAGAAACATTTCAAACAAACGATGTAACCCTACACCTATAAGAATTCAAGGAACAACAACAAAGACAGCCCAGACCAAGTAGAAGGAAAGAAATAACTAAGATCAGAGCAGAATTAAATGGCGTAGAGACCAAAAGCACAAGTCTAAGGACCAATGAATCCAGGAGCTGTTTCTTTTTAAAAGATAAACAAAATCGACAAGCCTTTAAGAAGGCTCATCAAGAAAAAAAGAGAGAAGACCCAAATAAACATAATCAGAAATGAAAAAGGAGAGATTACCACTGATACCACAGAAATACAAAGGATTGTAAGAAATTACTACAAAGAACTATATGCCAAGAAATTTGAAAACCTAGGTAAAATGGTTGTCACCTAGATGAAAATTTGTCACCTAGGTGACAAATTTCTAGAAAAATATAATTTTCCAAAACTCAATAAAGAAGAAGCAGAAAGCTTGAACAGAGCAATACCAGCAGATGAAATTGAAGCAGTAATAAAAAAACTCTGGACACACAAAAGCCCTGGTCTGGATGGTTTCACAGGAGAATTCTATAAAGCATTTAAGGAACATCTAACCCCTATCCTTCAAAGACTATTCCAAAAATGCAAAATGATGGAAGTTTCTCAAACTGTTTTTGTGAAGCTAGCATCATCCTAACCCCAAAAACAGATAAAGACACAACAAAGAAAGAAAACTTCAGGCCAATATTGCTGATGAGCATAGATTGTGAAAGTCCTCAACAAAATATTGGCAAACCGCATCCAACAATACATTAAAAAGATCATACACCATGACCAAGTGGGATTCATCCCAAGGATGTAAGGATGGTACAATATTCACAAATTGTGGCGGATACTGGCCAGCAGTATCCATCCCTGCTGCGGATGCTCTCTGAAACACGAGAAAAACATACACAGAGACAACCGGGTCCTGTGGGGAAATAGGGATTAAATGGCCAATCTCTCTAGTGGAGAGCACCCTGAGCCCCTGCCTGAGAAGGCTTTTTATTAAGAATACAGACTCGGTTTGTGGATTCACAGTCTGGTAGAAAAGATCAGAAGGAATAGATAACTTTCAAAGGTGCTGACAGAACTCCCGCTGGGATTCTGGGCGAAGTTTGGGGTTTTATCACTATTGGACCTAAAAGGCTAGTCTTGTTTCCTGCCTGTGCCTTCAAATTCTAATTCAATAGCATCCTTCAGCAAGCAGATCTCACAGGATCTTGTATATTCTATGTCCCAAGCCTGATTACCCCAGGGGTCCACCGACTCTGGTCTGGGCTGCACTGCACCTGTTATATTCGCAGGCCTGAGTCAACAGAGAAGACAAAGGCAGACAGGAGACTTGGATTTCTCACAACTAAGAACAAGGACCCAGGCTTTGAGAAAGTTGAGGAGGCAGGGGTTGATGTCCATCACTCCTTCATTTCCACAGCCCCAAGTCTCTTCCTTGAGGTGTCCTCATGATCATGCCTGTCTTAGGCAATTCCCCCCATGGGAAATCTTACCCATCATTGGCTAACTGATCAAGCAAGGCCAGGCAAAGAACAGGCAGCATTCATGCCAGGGAAATAAGTTTTATCTCCTTAATGGCTCCTGGTTCGGAGGTCTCTCACTCAGCCTAAGTCATGAGGGGTTACAGCTTTCTGAGACCAGGCAGGGTGGACCCCAACAACAAATCAATAAACATAATACACCACATAAACAAACTGAAAGACAAAAATCACACAATCATATCAATAGATGCGGAAAAAGCATTTGATAAGGTACAGTACCCATTTATGATGAAAACACTCAACAAAGTGGGAATAGAGGAAGCATTTCTCAACATAATAAAGGCTATATAGGACAGTCCTACAACCAACATCATACTCAATGGGCAAAAACTACAATCTTTTCCATTAAGATCAGGAACAAAACAAGGTTGTCCACTTTCACCACTTCTATTCAATACAGTATTGGAAGTTTTAGCCACAGTGATAAAACAAGAAAAGGAAATAAAAGTTTTAGCCACAGCGATCATCCAAATCGGAAAGATGGAAACAAAATTGTCACTGTTTGCAGATGACATGATAGTGTACATAGAAAATCCTATAGACTCAGCAAAAAACTGCTTGACTTAATAAATGAATTTGGCAAAACAGCAGGATACGAAGTCAATATCCAGAAATCAAAGGCATTTTTGTACACCAACAATAAAACAGCAGAAGCAGAAATGAAGAAAAAATCCCATTCGATATAGCAACAAGAAAAATAAAATACCTAGGAATAAACCTAATCAAAGAGGTAAAAGACCTCTATTCAGAAAACTACACAACACTGAAGAAAGAAATCAAGGAAGACCTAAATAAATGGAAACATATACTGTACTCATGGACTGGAAGAATTAACATCATCAAAATGTCTTTACTACCCAAAGCAATTTACAGATTCAATGCAATACTTATTAAAGTACCAATGGCATATTTCAGACATAAGACAAAGACTTCAAAAATTCATATGGAACCATCAATGACCCTGAATAGCTGCTGCAATTTTGAGGATGAAGAGTAAAGTAGGAGGGATCACAATACCTGATATCAAACTGTATTACAAGGCCACTGTAACCAAAACAGTCTGGTACTGGCATAAAAACAGGCACACAGACCAATGGAACAGAACAGAGAGCCCAGAAATAAACCCAAGTCTCTATAGTTAATTAATATTTGACAAAAGGGGCAGCAACATAAAATGGAGTAAAAATAGCCTCTTCAACACTGGGTGTTGAGAGAGCTGGACAGCTACATGCAAAAAAATGAAACTCAGCACCAACTTACACCATACACACAAATAAATTCAAGGTGGATGAAAGATTTAAATATAAACCATGATACCATTAAAGTCCTAGAGGAGAACATAGGCAGGAAAATCTCAGATATTTCATGCAGCAACATTTTTACTGGTATGTCCCCTAGAGCAAGGGACATAAAGGAAAGAATAAACAAATGGGATCTCATCAAAATAAAAAGCTTCTGCAGAGTTAAAGAAAATAGAATTAAAATAAAAAGAGAACCAACCATGTGGGAAAACATATTTGCCAATGATACCTCAGACAACGGTTTTATCTCCAAAATATATAAAGAACTTACACAACTCCACTCTAAGAAGACAAGCAACCCAATTAAAAAATGGGCAAAGAACGTGAACAGACACTTCTCCAAGGAGGACATGCAGAGGATCTAGAGACACATGAAAAGATGCTCAATATCACTAGCTATCGGGGAGATGCAAATTAAAACCACAATGAGATACCACTTCACACCAGTCAGAATGGCCATCATAAACAAAGCAATAAGCAACAAGTGTTGTAGAGGTGGTGGAGAAAACGGAACCCTAGTGCACTGTTGGTGGGATTGCAGATGGTACAACCACTATGGAAAGCGATATAGAATTTTCTCAGAAAACTAAAAATGAATCTGCCTTTTGACCCAGCAATTCCACTGTTGGGATTATATCCTAAGAACTCCAAAACACCAATCCAAAAGAACCTATGCACCCCAATGTTCATAGCAGCACAATTTACAATAGCCAAGTGCTGGAAGCAACCTAGGTGCCCATCAGTAAATGAATGGATCAAAAAACTTTGGTACATTTACACAATGGAATTCTATGCAGCAGAAAGAATGAAGGAGCTCCTACCCTTTGTGACAGCATGGATGGAACTGGAAAGCATTATGCTAAGTGAAATAAGCCAGGTGGTGAAAGACAAATAGCATATGATCTCACCTTTAACAGGAACCTAAACAACAAAACAAACAAACAAGCAAAATATAACCTAATACACTGATATAGAGAACAGGCTGACAGTGACCAGAGGGGAGAGGGGAGGGAATTTCAGGGGAAAAAGGTAAGGGTATACAGGAACAAGCATAAAGGACACATGGACAAAAACTAGGGGGGTGGAAATGGGAGGGAGGTGGGTAGGGGTGGGTGGGTGGGCTAGGATGGGAGTAAAGGACAGAAAACTGTACTTGAACAATGATTAAAATAAAATTAATATAAAGATATTTACAATAAATTCCTAAAAAGAAAAAAGTAAATATACTGAGGGGATAGAGCCTATAAGGAAAGTGTTGAGGATGTTGACAAGTGATGAGCTAATGGAGCAATGTATGTGTGGTAGTTGGAAGGCAGGTGATAGCACAAGCTGGGGTTAATGGTGGAGGAAGAGGGCACCACTCAAATGAGTATGAGAAAAAGAGAGATGGTGGTGGCAGTGACAGGGAAGAATACAGTCATGTGCAAATGTCCCAGTGCCAGAAAGCAGAAAGGAGTCATTTGCTAAGGGTGAAGCAGATTAGGATGAAAGTACAAGCTACTGAGCAATACAAAAGAAAGTGGAGACAAATAGAATGCTTTCATTTAGGTGATGAATGGAAGAGGAAATGTAGAGATAAGTCAATAAACGAGTATTACAGTCACAAGGACAGGAAACAAGGAACTCTTACAGGAGAGAATGATCATATTGCCCCAGGCTAAAGGCAGGCTGAGGCGATAGGAAAGGGTTGTTGGATTTGGCAATTTCCTGAGTGGTCATCAGTGATTTCAGAGAGAGAAGTTTCTGTTGGGTGAATATAAAAGAAGCTGTCTACCCAAAGGATAAAGAAGTGAATGGATAGGGGAAAGACAGAACAGTAAGCAGATAAGCCATGGGGGCAGGTGATAGCTACAAGATACCTAATCACATCAGTTTAATGGAGAAAGAGTCCCACAATGTTTTCAGGAATACCAAGTTGCCTGTATTGAAAACCCATCAGCTGTTTGGTTGTAGTATATGAAATTGACTGGATTTGACCATTTTTAACATACAAATGTGTCAGTTTCATGTGACTCAACCCAATATTCAAAAATATCATGGGTTAGATTTACTACTGACGAGAAGTCAGATTCTCAGGTCTTCTGTGTCAGTTATCAATTAATCCTAAATGTGTACAGAATTATCTGAGGCATAAGCCAACAAGAATAGTGCAGTTTATGGGACACATGGGTGAAGGATAATGAAAATTGACAAATTATTAATTTCATTTTTAGTGTGTGCTCATAATATATGCTCTATGTAAAGGATATTTTCTACAATATAGTTTTAGAAATAAGCAGCTTTCTTTTTGTTACATTTTCAAGAATATCCTGAAAATAAAAATAATTAAAATAAAAAATTTTAATCCCTCAGTCTTCAATTTAAGTATTTCTGAGAGTGAAACAGCTGTGGTAGAATGAAACGATGAATGGTGATTTATCTGCTAGAGACATTGTTGAGTGAAAGCAACTGTAATTGAATTTTATTATTTTGCGCCTTACTCTTTACTTCCAAAGTTTTTTCTGAAACTTAATTGTCCCAAAGCTGATGAAGAAGGGCATGTAAAATGCAATTAACAGATGAAACATGTTTGTTGTGATCTGACATTAAACAGAGGTGATGTAGTGTGACATTAAAAGGTGCTTTACAAAAGCACATTTTCAGATTTGCGCAGTGGCAGTATCATAGCCAGTGAGGTTTACCCGAGGCGCAATTATTGCTAATAGAAATGCACACTTTGTATTTTATTTTAATTATATCAGTTTCAGATTCTGGAGCATTGTGGTTTCATACACACTTAACTAAATTATGTCAGTTTTAATACTTTTAGGTCAAATAAATTTTTGGAGGAACTTTCAGAAACAGGTAAGATTATGCTTTGTTTTTCTGGCTACTGAACCAGAATAGGCTCTTGAAGTGTCTTTTACCTGTAAAGCTCTGTGGTTGTAATAGGGAGTGATTTGAATGGAATTCAAGGCTCCTAAGAAAAATGATTCATATCAAGTATACTTTGAGCTCACAAGAGGGAAAGTGGTCTGTATTAATTTCACCACTCTCCAGCCCCCATCAATAGTTTCAGAATGATTTTTTTTTCTGAAGATGTAAAAAACAAATGAAAAAGAACAGAGAAACTAATGAAAATCTTTTTTAGAATTAAACTCTTTTTTTAAGAAAGTTTAAAGCTCTAATTATATTTATTTTATAGATAGGAAACTAAAGCTTTAAGATATGAATACTTAGGCTGTGTACTACTGGATATTCAGTTCTTGTCCAGGCTCACCTATAACACACCAGGCACTTAATTCCTATTCTACATGCGTCTTCCCATGGATTATATGAATATGCAGGAATGCTATATTCTCTTTCCTTGCCCTTGTTTTTATTAATAGTAATGACCTTTTTGCCTGCCTAGTGCATGGCTTATCCTGTTCTCTGCTTTACTTTTTTCCTACAGGCATTCCATAATAAATGTTCAAGTCCAAGTCATTGAGGTGGTCTAAAGTCCTCTTGTGAGGGGAGGGGCATTAGTTATACTGTAGTATCAAGTAAGCCTTAGGGACATATTGTTTGGTTTAGCTTCTGAAGAAAGTATCAAGGACCATAGAGAATACCAGATTTAGGCATTTTGAGATACACTAGTTATTTGTTGGGGCCTATGACTATGTTCATGAAATGTTTTAATATGGAGTAAAAACCTTGAGAACAAAATAAAACATCTCATATTGGTTCGGTTTATTTATTTTGTTAGCAAATCAATTGGTAACATTTTCTTAAAATATATTTTATTGGTTATGCCATTATAATTGCCCCATTTTCCTTCTTTATTCCCCTTTGCCTTGCATCCCCCACCCACCCACATTCCCTCCCACCTCCTTAGGTCATGTCCATGGGTTGTACATATTAATTCTTTGGCTTCTACATTTCTTATACTATTCTTAACCTCCCCCTGTCTGTTTTCTACCTACCACTTATGCTTTTTATTCCTTGTACCTTTTCCCCCATTCCTGCCCCTCCCCATCCCCTTCTCCCTTCCCACTGATAAACCTCCAAGTGATCTCCATTTCTGTGATTCTGTTCCTGTTCTAGTTGTTTGTTCAGTTTGCTTTTGATTTTGTTTAGGTTCAGTTGCTGATAGTTGTGAGTTTGTTATCATTTTACTGTTCATATTTTTGGTCTTCTTTTTCTTAGATAAATCCCTTTAGCATTTCATATAAGGGCTTGTTGACGATGAACTCCTTTAACTTGACCTTATCTGAAAAGCATTTTATCTGCCCTTCCATTCTAAATGATAGCTTTGATGAATAGAGTATTCTTGGATGCAGGTCCTTGCCTTTCGTGACTTTGAATCCCAGCCCTTCTTGCCCTTAAGGTTTCTTTTGAGGAATCAACTAATAACTTCTGGGAACTCCTTTGTAGAGAGGAGTTCTCTTGCTGCTTTTAAGATTCTTTCCTTCTCTTTAATCTTGGGTAATGTAATTATGATGTACCTTGGTGTGTGTTTCCTTGGGTCCAACTTGTCTGGGACTCCCTGAGCTTCCTGGACCTCCCAGAAATCTATTTCCTTTACCAGATTAGGGAAGTTTTCCTTCATTATTTGTTCAAATAAGTTTTCAATTTCTTGCTCTTCCTGTTCTCCTTCTGGCAGCCCTGTGATTCGAATGTTGAAACATTTAAAGTTGTCCTGGAGGCTCCTAAACTCTCCTCATTTTTTTGAATTCTTGTTTCTTCATTCTGTCCTGCTTGAATGTTTCTTTCTTCCTTCTGCTCCAAACCATTGATTTAAGTCCTGGTTTCCCTCCCATCACTGTTGGTTCCCTATACATTTTCCTTTACTTCATTTTGAATAGCCTTCACTTTTTCCTCTATTTTGTGACCATATTCAACCATTTCAGTGAGCATCCTGATTACCAGTGTTTTGAACTCTGCATCTGATAGGTTGGCTATCTCTTCGTCACTTAGTTGTATTTTTTTCTGGAGATTTGATCTGTTCTTTCATTTGGCCATAGTTTTCTATCTCTATGCATCTGTTACATACTAAGGGGTGGAGCCTTAGGCATTCTTCAGGGCAGGGCAAGCCAGGTCACTGTGTTGTGGTGCTATCTGTAGGAGAGGGGTCAGAGAGGGAACAATGGCCCTTGCTGGGCTCTCAAATGGCTTTCAGGCACTTCCCCTGCTACCCACAAGCAAACTGGACCCGTCTGGTGCTGATTCTTAGGTGTGTGGGTTTGTGTACATTATAGGACCCTGTGAGTCTCTATAACAAACTCTCCTGTGAGTCTGGGAGTTTCTCTTGCTGCCATAACCCCCACAGGTTTTTTTTCAGTCAGCAGTTTTGAGGCTTTATTTCTCGCACTAGAATGCTGAGTTGCGCAGTCTGTCTTGATCCCCAATAGTTCCTCCTGGGTTATCTGCACAAAAATGTGGGACTGCCCAGTCTGCCAGCTGCTGCTTTGCCTGGTCCACCAGCCACTGCCTTACCCACCCACATTGTCTAGCCACCACCTTGCTTTGTGTCCTCTCCACCCCACTGATAACCCTTCAGATATTTATTTCTTAGTTACATGTCACACTCAAAGTCATTGGTGTAACCTTCTAAAGAGGAAAACCAACAGCTATCATGTGGTCCCCTCAAAATCCACTTCCTTCATTACTGAGCTCAACCAATGCTACTGGCATGCAGCTGATGTGTTAAAATTGACAAAGTTAAAACTTCTTTAAGTTAGAGATCCCCTAACTAATTAAAGTAATTTACAAGTACTTTTATAAACCAGGGTTAGTAATAGATGTAGAATTTACTGAACCATTTATTATGTCTTTCCTGAAACAGTTCAGATATTTTACAATTCTTTCACTAACCCTTGTATTTTTTTTTGAAATAAGCATTCCTAATTAAAGCTTAATCCTAGCTAGAGAAGAATGCAGAAATCCTATGTGTACTGCTTGGTGAATATCACAACATGAACCCTCCACGGAATTATCTCTCAGACAGAAAATTTTTCCAGCACACGGAAGCCTTCTCATTCCCTTCCCAATGATTCCTCCATCTCTCCTTCCCAAAAGATACTATTGTCTTGGCTTCTAACAGCATAGATTAGTTTCATTTATTTTTTAATTTCTTATAAGTAGAATATCTAGGTTTCTAATCAATGTGTGAATCCTTTGGCTCAACGTTATGTTGGCAAAATTCATCCAAGTGATTGTAAATAGCCATGGTTCTTTGACTTTCATTGCCAGATGCTATCCTGTAATATGAATGTATCACACTGGAAGTCCAGTCTACTGTGGAACAGTGAGCAGTGCTATCTGTATTGAGAGATACTATAAATAACACGGCCATGGACATTTTTGTACTGGTCCCTTGGGGTAAATGTTTAACTTTCATAGATAATTTCAAACAGATTTCCAAAGTGGTTGTACTAATTCACAATCTTAGTAGCCATAAATGAGGGTTCATACACAACATTTTAGTCCAAATATTTGATGTTTGTTCATGAGGTTGGGAGCTCAGAGGAAGCATCACCTCTGTCCTCATAGAGCATAGGGATTTTATATACTCCACCCATGAGGACTTGGCTGTCTTCTTGAACTCTTGTTATTGTGATCTACTCCCTAGATGCAAGTGTTAGCACTCTAACTGGAAGCATTTTCTGGAGTTTTCTGTGAACTGAAATAATTCAATAATGCATGGCAGGGTACCAGTGTGACAATCTCACATGTAACTACCTTAAAATCATCTTAGTATTATTGATTCATTCATTTGAAAAGAGCATATTGAAGGAAGCCATTCAGAAGGCAAAGTTACTTTAAGCCTGGACACTATGCTGTGGTCACAGCAAAAATGAACACTGAGATCTTCCTAATCTATCTAATGCTTATCTTAGTATCTAAACATACCAGAGCTTCTGCAGTGCACCACCTTAGAAGCCACGTTGATTGAAAATAGGTGTCTAGAACTTCTGACTATTTCTGTTAAGTAAGTCAAAGCCTTTTATAAAAGTGCCTTATAAATACTAGTTATGCTACGTGATATAAGCCAGGCAGTGAAAGATAAATACCATATGATCTCACCTTTAACAGGAACCTAAACAACAAAACAAAGAAACAAGTAAAATATAGTCAAAGATACTGAAATAGAGGACAGGCTGAAAGTGACCAGAGGAGAGAGAAGAGGGAGTTCCAGGAGAAAAGGGGAAGGGTTTACAGGAACAAAGTTAAAAGACATATGGATAAAAACTAGGGGGAGGGTGGTAATGGGAGGGAAGTTGGGAAGGAGGGGTGGGTGGGTTGGATTGGGAGCAAAGGGGAGAAAACTGTACTTGAACAATGATTAAAATAAAATTAAAAATATATATATTAAAAAAATACTAGTTATCCTATTCCAGAAAATCTTGTAAATTCTACCTACATTATGCTTCTTTAAGAGACCTGTGAGAGATGATCATTTACCTTAGATAACCCTGGATGCCAGGGACAATTCCAGATACAAGTTTGATTATTTTAAGTTTTCTTTGAAAGGCTCAGTGGAAGTGTGGAGATGGTGTGAAGAAGAAAAGAGAATAACATTCTTGAATTTATCTGTAAGTAATATATATAATTTTTCTTCTTGCTGATGTTAAGGAGAAACTCATCCAGCAAGTTAAACTTGTACCCTTCAAAGAGATCCTCCCTGCCTTGCCTCATGTACCTCAAGGAGGAAAAGCAGGAAAGTGATGTCATCACTGAATAATTCATGGAAGATTAATAGAGGCTTAATCTCCATTATATTGCCAGTACCCAAAGTTTCTTTGTCTACTACATTCATTCTCAACCTCTTGATTGTCTTTATTTTTTAACTACATGAATGGTCACTCATTTTTAATAGAACATCAATATTTTTAATTACCTTTCTTCAGCCCATAGAGTCATGTGAAAAATGGTGCTGTCATCATAAAGTGTCTGATGATGGTTAAAAAAAAAAAAAAAAAGAACCAGTAACATAAAAGTGAGGTTTTCATGTTTGAATCTAGTAAAGCTGCCTTCTTGCCACTTGCTTTTAATGGCATCAGTTGACCTAATTGATTTATGGATCGACATTTGGCATAGACCCTGGCAATTTTTTTCAAGAAATGGTAGGAATCCCTGGTAAGTGGGGAGAAGGAAAGCCCTCCTGCACATTGTCACAGATTTAGGTTAATCTGTGTTTAACTAGAAGGTTTAAAGAATGGGACTTCTTGTTGTACAAGTAGAAAGCAGTCTCCTCCCTACCCTCATTTCTACACAGGTTGGAAAACCTCCATCTGGGAAAGATGGAGATATCTCAACTTTTTCTCTGCCTCCAGGAGGCTACCTCTGGAGGCTCCAGGGTAGGGGAGAGATGAAAAGACAGGGTACAGCTGGTGGAGGTGGGGGCGGTGGTCTGGGATGGGGGTTAAGGGCAGAAAACTGTACCTGAACAACAATTAAAATTAAAAAATAATAAAAAAGAAAAGACAAGGTAGGAAAAGTCTTATTTAGCTGTAATGGTTTGACCTGAAACTTACTTACATTTGAATAGTTAATGAAATATAACTGAAATTTATTTTGTACTTAGTGGATATTTAAAGGTTTTGTTGTTGTTGTTGTTTGTCATGAGCTGTTACTGTGGATTCTTTGAAGAACCCCACCTCCACTTACTAGAATTTCTCAGTTTCCTTACTCAGGGAAATTTTCCATCTCTCTGCTGGGCAGAAGGGGAGGGGCCACAATAATAAAAGTTATATTACAAAATTTGCCCAAGAGTTTGATCTGAAAACAGTGTCACATCTTTTCATTTTCTTTCTTTTAAATAAGAAACACTTCATGAATTTGCGTTTCATCCTTGTGCTGGGGCCATGCTAATCTTCTCTGTGTTGTTCCAATTTTACTATATGTGCTGCTGAAGCAAGCACATGTTTTCACCTTCACCCATTATATTTCACCTTTAAATTAGAAGACAAATGATTAAATTGACACTGTCAGGATTTTTTTGTTTGTTTTGTTATTTTTGTAAATACAGCTTTCTTTTTAGGTTGTTAAAGAAATGCTCTGTGAAATTAATATGAGATATGTCTGGAAGAAGTCCAGTCATTGTTAACATAACCAGAACAGTTTGTGCAACGTTGATATAACCTGGCAGCCGAGGAGAGTGGACTGGAATGTGCATGTGTAAACAATGATGACTTCACTGTACTAGTCAGGGGGAGTAGTAGACATCATTGAGTGAGCATGTGTATTGTGTGGCCATCACATTAAAATGACTGAGCAAGTAGAACAATAAAAAAATCTGCATCAAATTTTGCGTTAAGTTTGAACATTCCTCCTCAGAAACTATTTGGATGATTCGGAAGGTAACAGTTATGGAGAACTGGTGACTGGCAGCTTCACGATGACAATGTGCCTGCTCATGGGTCACATCTCCTGAAGAGTTTTTGGCAAAATAGCAAATCACCCAGGTGACTCAGGGCCCCTACAGCCCAGATATCATGTCCTGTGACTTCTGGCTTTTCCAAAAACTAAAACACCATTGAAAGGGAAGAGATTTCAGACTATCGACAAGATTCAGAAAAATACGATAGGGTAGCTGATGGCAATAAGGAGAACTGTGTGAGGTCCCAAGGCGCCTACTTTGAAGGAGGCTGAAGCATCATTATCCTATGTACAATGTTTCTTATATCTTGTATCTTCAATAAATATCTCTATTTTTCATATTACATGGCTGGCTGTGTTCTAGACAGATCTCGTATGAACATTCTTGAAATTTTGATTTACCCTGCTATTCTCATCTTACAGATGAGAAAACACAAGTCTAAGTTTTTACAATTATCTTGTAGCAGAATGAAGTTGACAACAAGGGTCTTCCACAACCTAGGCCATTGTTCTGTCAACTATACCAGTGTGCCTTGAGAGTGGAGACTTAATAAAATGGTTGTTTTATAGGTGGTACTATTGATTGTTTGGGTTTTTTGTTTGTTTGTTTGTTTTTTGAGATTGGCCTACACTATCTTAAAACATTGAAGCATAAGGGTGTGATAGAGGTGATACTGCTCTAATTCCATTCTTAAATAATCTTTCTAAGATAATCTTTTTCAATTCAAGTGAAGACAAAGGGGAATTGAGGCCACAAAAATTATTACATCTTTTTTAAAAGTTTCTTTAAGGAACCTAAAAGGCACTGTTACAGTTTAAATCATGAGCAAATTTGTATATATATTTATATTGTACATACTGTTAGTATGATACAGTCATCACAGCGGATGCCTGAAACTGCAGATAGTACCAAACCCTATATACACTATGTTTTTTCTTATACACACATACTTATGATAAAACTCAGTTTATAAAATAGGCACAGTAAGAGATTAACAACAATACCTAATAAGAAAAATAGAACAATTATAACAGTATCAAAGTTATAAGAATGTGGTCTCTCTCAGAATGTGGTCTTACTGCTCTTGTGATATGATAATATCTTACTGTTCTCATATTGTGAGAAGATAAAAATACCTTAATAGGCCAACAACTTTCACCTTTCACCTTTAAGGAAGCACTTTACAGTGGTGCATCTGAATTACCAGCATCACTACTCTTGTGCCTTAAGGTCATTAAGTAAAAGGCTGGTGACTTCAATGCAAGCACTTCGATACCTCAACAGTCAATCTGACTAAAAGGAACAGTAGGAGGGCATCTACAGTGTGGAAACTTGGAAAAGGGATGAGTCACATCTAGGAGGGATTGGGTGGGACTGAGCAGAAGAGCGAGAGATTTCATCACGTTACTCAGAATGGGGAATAATTTAAAACCTATGAACTGCTTATTTCTGGAATTTTCCATTTAATATTTTCCAACTGGGTTGACTGAAAGTAACCAAGACTGTGGATAATGGGGGGAGGCAGCTACTATATATGGTTTTTCTGAGGAATAGGAGTTGAAGCCAAAAATAGCTGCATAATCAATTAGTGTTAAATTTCCCATAGCTACTTAAAACCCAAACACTAGTATTATTATAATCATCACTTATTAACTATTATTTTTATAGACCAAACATGAATTGATATAAATAATTTCATTTAGGCTACTTTCCTTTCCTTATTTTTCACTTTAATATTTCTCCTTATAAAATATTTTTTAAAAATACTTAAATATTTACTATTTGTGGTATTCTTGATGACTTTATAATTTGGGGTTATGTTGCTGCTTCCTCTGGAAAGATTTCATTCAGACAATAACTGCAGTTGGGTTACATAAATATTCTAATTATGTTGAGTAGAATGGAAATGATTCTTGTTCAGAATGTTTTGTAATAGCCATATTAAACAATGTACAGTCATAATTATTTGGTTCTTCCTAGCTTCTAGCTTATTTTAAGTTGAAAATGTGATTGAAATTAATGTTCTTTTTCATTATTATTTTTGCTATAATTGATATACCACCTCATCTCCCTCTCCCTCTCTCTCAATACACACACATGTATGTACATGACATGTATATTTTATACAATTTTATTTATAGTTCTCTCTTTCTGTCATATTTTACATATATTTGAGTCTCTAAGCAATTTTTTTTATTTAGATAAACTATTATCATCTAATACTTATAGGCCCACCATGGGAGAATTAGTGTGCAGAAACATTCTATGTTATTCTGAAAGGTCAAACTATGACCAACGGCTAGAAATCACTGGGAGCAGAGTTCCATAATAGGTTAAGGCTTTTCTCCCCATTAGAGCTATTAAAACACGGAAAGGGCTTCTTGGAGAGGCCATAAGTCCTCTATCACTAGAAGGATTTTAGTGGAAACTGGATTTATTTATATGGAACTTCAGTTGAAGTAGCAAACATCTATAATGCCCCCAAACTCTACCATTTTAAGATTCTCCTTCAGTTCTGAATGCAAGATACAAATCTACATTGAGAAATGAAACTACATGACTTTAAAGGATTTACTAATAATATGTCTGTTCAACTGACAGCTAGTTAGGTCATAATCAGGTCTGAGAAGGAATTGCTGCCAAAATATGCAATTAAAAATTATGTGACTTGGGTGTGGGCACAAGGAATCAAGTTTTACTTCTGAATTAGCATTAGTGACATGAACTAGTTTGGCTTCCTCAAAGCACCTTAGGGCTTCGGATTGAGAAAGTCCAGTCTTGAAAGAATGAGGCCTTGCCCTACAAAATGAGAGCCTGCTGTACCAGTTCAGTGAAGCTTAAAGCAAAAGAAAACCTTTACAGTTTGCACAATGTTTAATGTCACCATTCAAGTTTATTGGGAAGTGATACATCAGGGGTTTGCTGAATTCTGAAGTAATTTTTGCTTTTTTTTTTCAATTAGGATTTATATTACCACTTGCTTTTAAGTGAGGTATTAGGCAGTTATGATTTTCTATTCCATAATGGAGCCAGAATTCTGTAAATTATCTCAGGAATGAATAGTTCCACCAGAATGCAAAAGTACAACACAATGGAAGATAATCAATTTGAAAAAAAGAAAAAGAAACACCCTTTTTAAATATAGTAAATGACAAAGTAAGTAATTTTCATACAGTAAGTGACATTCAAGGGGATGCTAGTAAATGACATTCTTGCCTGTTTCTAGAAGTTGGTCCTATTACAGAATAGCATAAGAGAAGACAGTTTTGGGGTGTACTTGAAGAGATTTGTTTTAAGACTGGTCTAGGTCTGTGGCTTCTCAGAGGATTCATAACCATACTGCTGTCTTTCTTAACTGACTGGCATTTTTATTATTTTGTATGAGGTACTGATAATCCAGCTGCAGATGTGATAATATTTTATATCATGCAACAAAAACAATAAACAGAGCAGAACAGAGCCTCTTCCCCTGGGGATCATGTAGGGTTTCTATGAAAGACAAGGACATCAGAGTAAGCTTCACTTCTGTGTGTTTTCTCTCCGAAAGGGATGTTCATGATATGAACAAAGGACCATGGCAGGATTTCTGGTCCTTACCAGGTGGGTGGAGAATAACTTTTTTGACTTGAGCGCTGGCAGATGTAATTACAATGCAGGTTGCGAATCTCTACAACTTTTGGGACAGCCAGGTATCAGTTTATTCCCAGGTACATGGCAACATCCTGGTTCTAAAACACAGGGACATTTGGGTAGTGACGTGGGTTTTTGCTTCATTATCTCTCACTCAGTATTTCTTAAAGCAGATCTTCTTAAATTTGAGCAGGATTTACCTCAGGTGGCTTTGAGGCATTTGGCACATTAATTTTAAAGATTAATTTGTATCCCTTTAGTACCCAGATCTGGTTCCTGCCAAAGAGATGACCTGTCCAATCAAACTAACAAAAATCTAGAGTTTCCAGATACAGTTGAAGGAAATAGGACTATTTGCTCCCTGCCTTCAAAAATATTTTTTATCTGTGGTATTTTCTTTAATTTATTTAACATTATAAAGAAAAAAGGTACCTGACATTTTCAAGTATTTTATATTATCTGAATTTACCTGATATTTTCAAAGACATTTAAGACCTGGAAGTTTTCAGAATGCATTAAACTAAAACAGAAAAAATGTTAATGTTTGTGAAATGAAAAGAAAAAAAAGAAGAAATGCAGTTCCTTAGCTGGTAAATGATCAGGTTACAAACACCTTGAAGACAAGGACTAGATCCATTCTACACAATTATTGCTTGGTCTCAAAATGTAGGCTGACTTGAATCAAAGGAATCTGTCGTATGTGGGCAGCTAGGCTTGGTATCACTGTGTGTATACAAGCTGCACATAACATATTTGATTAATGCCATGTGGGTAGGAAAAGGCAATGTTGTCCCAGCAATCCTTCCCTCCTATAACACAGCGTTCAGCTTAGATGGCACGAGAGTGCTGTCATAATTCCATACTTGAAATGTGGGGTTTGGAGATACTGGATGGGTAAGAATTAAAGTCCACAACTCTTTATCCAACATCATTCAATTTGAGATACTCAGAGTAAAAGAAAGCATTGTTCATAATTACACCAGGGCAGAGAGCATAACTCAGACCTGTCTCTAGCAGACTGGGACCCATGATCACTATATCTCCCACTATGCAAAAATTAGAATGCTTAGTTCCGCTAACCAACCAGGGCAAAGATCATTAGCAACCCCACCTTTGTCCTGAGCAATTAACTGTGTATTTTGAGGCTGCAAGACAGCTGACAAGATTTGAGATTCATGGCACAAATATTTTTATCACACCTTCTGAAATAGACCCAAACCAAGATCATGACTCCCTTGCATGGTAACACCCAGTTGGCCTTCCGGCTCCTTTATGAAATCATAGCATTTAGCCAACCTAGAGGCAGACTTGCTTCTTTGGAACCTCAAACTGGTTTTTTGTTATTAACAAGAAGTCATGTAATTGAGAAACTATTGCTACGAAATGAGGGATTCAGTACTAGAGGCATGAAGGCATAGGTAAATGCATGGGAGGGTAAAACAAACTCTCACTCCATGCTGTTCAATTTCTCCCTTTATGTTCAGTCCAATGCAGCAGTGAATAGGTAAACTTGAAGTGAGCTATGGTATCTACGGTGGTTGAACAGAAAATAAAGATCCTGTCTCTTGGCTCCAGTAAAAGAGCACACAAAGTTACTTCCATACTGTCTTTGCAGCTCTAGGACCAAGAAATAGGTCCTAGAAATTCTTTAGTTGGATTTAGGTGTAATTAAATTCTGATGACTCTTCTTAAAAGCTCAGTCAGGCAGAAGAAAGCTGTGGGCCTGAACCATCAGGATAAAAACTCATCCCTGGATTTCTGTGGCTCAGTGTATTGAGTGCAGCCTGCAAACCAAAGGTTATTGTTTTGATTCCCAGTCAGGACACAGGCCTGGGTTGAGGGCCTGGTCCCCAGCAGGGGGTACATGAGAGGCAACCTCACATTGATTTTCTCTCCCTCTCTTTCTTCCTCCCTTCCCCTCTCTCTAAAAACAAATAAATAAAATCTTAAAAAAGAAATTCGAAAGTAAGCAACCCTGCGGTTTTGTAGACTTGATCATAAAAATCATTAACTGTTGTGGATAAACATCAATGAAGAAAAACAATCAAATGGTGTTAGAAATCTAGGGAAAAGAATAATACATTATAGGTTATTGCATAGAAGGGGGGACTGAAAATGAGGACATGCCATCTGTAAGAGAAGAATTTTATTTCTATCCAGTGGAAAAATCTTATTTGGAGGGGTATTTTTAAATTTGTTTTTATAATTTTTTAAGGGCAAAGGTACCCTTTATGAATCTGTCCTGCTCCATTTCAAGATGCCCCTTTAGGCATTGTGTTGTTGTGTTTTTAGATCTGAGATACTTTGAACACTGTCCACATGAGGCATGAACAGGTCAGCCCAAACTACATGTTTCTGCAATGTGTTGCCATGAGGCAATGACAAATTTAATAACAATATATAAATCTGGAGAGTAGAATGATCTGTATAAGGGAAATGGATTGATCTTACACTGAGATGAGGCATTATGCCCTCTGCGTATTGTAAAATCAGCGATATTTTATTATTGTGACTTTTGCATTGTCTCATTTTTCCTGTAGCTATTCCCTAGTCCAGGTTATTTAGCAAGCATGTATTTAGGGTAAATTATTTAGGTAACTGGAAAGTTTTAAGGTTTATTCATTTGCAGTTCTGTTGTGTAAGAATCAAATGGCTTTAAGGAAAAAATTCATAAAATAACTCCATTTTTGCAAGTGCTTTCATGAGAAATAATCTTATTGCCCCAAATGACTCAAAGCAAGCTTCCATTGATGGGTGGTGGCTTTTGCCAATTCCTTGTTGTGGCTAAACACACTGAAGGATTCAGAAGGGAATATTCAGGGTGTGCCTTAAACATTGTGGTTCCTGACCTTGTTCTCATGTGGGAATTTTTGCTGGTGCAGACAACCGTCAAGATGTAGAGCTGGGGTCTACCTACTTAACAGGATTTTCTCTTGGAACTGATTCCAAGTGGGATTTTCTTTAGGAGGATACAATTTTAAGCTGGGGTGCAATACATTGGCTATATCAGGACAAGCCAGAAATAGGGTAAAAAACCTGATCATAAAACTTAAGGGAGAGAGTAGGTTCAAATAACTTATTATCCACCCTTCCCATCCCATTTGAAGACACCTATCAGACTTCCCAGTTAGGAGAAAGAAAAATACCTACATAAGACTAATTAGAAAAAAGTTCACAAGTTGAGTAAGATAGTTTTTGGAGTGCATTGTCCAATTTCCTGTCTCTTCTGTATACATTATTTAGGAATATAACCAGAAACTACTTACACAGTTGTGAAAGTCACAGGATGTGTCAAAGCCCTATGCATACTTTACAGCCTAGCTCTCAAAGCACAGTCCCCAGCCTAGCAGCACTGGCGTCACCAGGTAGTTTTTTAGAAACACTTGATCTTTCACCTTACTCTAGACCTACTGAATCAGAAACTGCACTTTAACAAGATCCCCAGGTGACTTGCTCGCACACTAAAGTTTGAGAAGTGACTGCTTTTCTTCCCCCTTGCTTCCTCTCCCTGCCTTTTTGCACTAACCTGGCCATGTACTGAGAGAAGACTCAATTGTTTGAACATGGGCTCTTTGGTGGCTTCTGCAATGATTTATTTAATGAGGTGCTCTCTGTTTCTCTACCAGCCACATGCTTGCTGTCCTAGGAAGTGATTATATCCTATAATCAACTTTATGGAAGACACATTTACATAAACAGTATCTGAGAAGTTGCCTTTAAATAAAATCACACAATACACATCAAATCTATACATGTGACTATGCAATGTGTAGCTGATAAACTCCTAACATTTATCAAAGAAAACCTAAGGGAAATGTTCCATTTCGCCACTAGGTGGAAGAAGAGTAATTCTGAGTATATTTTTTAGGGCCTTGAACTATATGTCAGGAAAGGGACCTAAGAAATAATTTAGTGTAATTCTTGAGGCCTTAACTTCACAGATGAGAAAACTCAGGTTCAGAGATATTAAGTAAATTGCATGTATTACAAATGGAAATCTTCTAAAGCTACCAGGGGTGGGGGGGAAGAGGTGCTAGTAATTCCAGATTTTTCAACCATTTTCATCCATAAGATAGAGTGTTATTGTTCTCCAGGATAAGGGAAGACATGATGTGACAACTATATTGCCTCCATGCTTTGACTAAAACTAATGATTTGCACAATTACTTGTGTTTGTAAGGACAGGCCAGGATACAAAGACTGTTCCTGTTCCCTGTATTATATCGAGTGAAAATTCCCATCCCCCTTTCTCCAATGAAGAAATGCTCAAGCATCCCAAGAAGTCATATAAGACTTTAAGCAAATTTGTTTTTATAACATTTTTGGTTTTTACACCTTATATTGGGCTTAACTTCAGTAACTTAGAACAGAACTTCAGTTAGCAGGTTACGGTCATACTTAACTGTTTTTCAGAGCTTGAAATCCAGTACCATTTTTCTTAGGAAACAAAGGGAACCTGGGCTTGCAAGACATTAGAAGTTATCTACTCCAGTCTCTGTCTGTGAATATATTACAGATGAGAAGTAGAGGAGAACTAGGGATCCAGTACATTGCCCACAGTAGCAGATCATTCGCCAGGCCTTTCTTTGTTCTGTGGGAGAGACAGGTATGTTGGCCTATACCTTTGTTATTTTTTGTTGGTGTGGTTTGACCACAAAGAATTATTTCCATTCATCACATCAGAAGGCATTTTAAAAAGTTAAGTTTTAGGTAATACCTCTGGTTTAAAAACTATTTCTCAAGCACCTAAATATTTACTAATATAGTGACATTTTCTTTTTCATATTTGTGATTGATTATGACCATCTAAAACTTAGTATTTCAGTACTGAGTCCTGGATATTACTACTTTATTCTATACAAAAACAGGTAAAATGTTGAATCAGCACATTAAGAATGCAAGTCCAACCGCACAGGGGCTGCCTGTCTAGGAGGTGCAGTAGGCTGCCCTAAGTGTCTGGAAGCCATCACTTGCATCACTGAGCAAATGACCGCTCAGCTGCCCTCAGAATATGAACATTTCCCAAACAGTAGAGCCTCAGTGCAGGTCCTTAGAGCTCAAGGACAGGGTCTGTGCCACTCAGTATGAAAATGGTACCTAAAATTATGTATATGACACCAGCACATACTCTGGAATATAAAAGGCCCTCAATAAATATTTGATTAATACACTACACAGATAGAAACCGGTCCTGAGATATTCGAATAGCACAAAAGCAAAACTGGGGTGACCTAAAATGAAAGGGAGCCAGTGCAGGGGAGAAAATGTCATGAGGTCTGCTGGGAGATGACAAATCAGCTTCAGGTTTCAGTTTGTCGAGTTTGGTAGATGGTTCAGGAGCTGCAGCCTCTGCTCTTAGTTCCATGAGAGTACAGGAAGCCAGAGGCAGCTGGGTGATTTCACAAGGGTCTGTAGTAGAAGGACCTAGACAGGGATTCTAGTTCACCTGCAAACTTTCCCTGCCTTATTTCCTTTTTCAAAAAATTGGGATAAGATTTTTTAGCAAAACTTTGATGATTAGAGTTACTGGATATGAAGTGCTCAGGAAACATGGCCTCTAGCACAAGCAGCACTCAATAAATGGCCCTGATCTCCACCAAGGCAGCGGGCCTCTCAGCATGGCAGCTTCCTCACCTGAACCCCACTCGCCCCCACAGGGACCCAGGAGTATAGAGTAAGTTCCTGTGACAAGTAATCTTTGAAATGTATAACTGCTACACACAAATACTATTTGGGTATTATTATGATTAAATATGAAGAGGAAATGCCCTGGTGTCTAAAGCCTTTGGATTTTTGAGAAGAAACTGTAAAGGGTTCATTCCTTTGAGAATATAACCTAATGAAACATCTTGCATGCAAACATTTAATAACAATGACAGGCACTGAAGCTGAAACTTCCAAAGGAGTTTTAGTTTGGAAACCAAACTTCTGGGGACACCTCAACCCACACCACATCTTCTGATAAAATTTTCTAACTCCTTCAGGTATACACACACGTTGTGGTCCTAATTGGGCCGGGGTGGCCTGAGGGTGGGGAGAAAAGGTCTTTCAGGAGCGTATGGGATGTGAATTTGTTCAATGACGGGGAGCAGACATGAGTAAGGCGTATGCGGTACTTCTATCAATCCATCGGTCAGCCAAACTGCTGATCAGTTCATTCTAGCCTCCCAAGATCAAATAAGGCTCACCATTGAGTGGGGTATTTTAAACGGAAAACGGACAGTGGGTTGGCGGTGAAATGTGGGGTCAAGGAAAGGCCGGCAGGCTCTGGTAACCCTCAAGCTTTCAGGGAGTGAGGGGGCACGGGAGAGCCCGCAAGGGCCCGCGTCTAGGGCGCGCCGGGCGGGTCCGAGCCTGCAGGCGGCGCGGGTGGCGCCCGTCAGGTCCGCGGCTGGTGGAGCAAGTCTCCACCTACCGACCCCGGAAGGCGCGGGGGCGTGGCGGAGGCTGGCAAAAGCCGGCGAGGCGCACCTCCCATTGGCCACTGTGCGCCGCCCCGCCCCGCACCACGGGTATAAAATAGCCGCGCTCAACCGCAACACCCAGCCACACTCCTAGCACAGGACACCTCTTCTCTGGTTTCCCGCACGCCTCCTGCGCCTACCATGACCACCATTCAGCAGCTGGTAGGAAGATGGCGCTTAGTGGAGAGCAAAGGCTTCGATGAGTACATGAAGGAACTAGGTGAGGCACCGGGCTTGGCGGTGCTCGCAGAGTGGCATGCATGTGTGCGTGTGTGTGTGCCTATATGTCCTCAGGTACCCCCCCCCCCCATTCGGCGTGCTGAGCTCAGGGGCGGACATACTCAGCGACCACCTACAGCCTTTCCCCTTCCCCTTTCCGCCATCAGTCCCCACCACGCGGTTCCCGCGCTGCGCTGCACCACGCGGCGAAGCAGCTGGAGAGCTGGGTGTGCGCCCTTCCCGCGGGTCTCTGGACTCTCGTCAGGACCCGCCGCGTGGTGCACCCAGCTCTCTGCTACTTTCCGTCGTAACTTATCCTGTTCTGTCCTCTTCCCCATCCTACCTCCTCCTGCCACTATAGTGTAATAGTGTATCTCCTCTTAGTGGCCGCATCTCTCCTACTCTGCTGCATCTTTTGTTCCTCAATGGCAAACGAGCCCCTCCCTCTTCTCCCCGAGATGTGGTGCCTGTGGAGGGTCCGAACGCCGCTACAGCCTCAGCTTTCGTCCAGCTCTTGCCCCCTGCCCCCCACCCCGCCCCGTCCCAACCCTGTTAACGCCACCCAGGGCCCTTTGTTGGCGCAGCTATCCGGTAGCGTCTGGCATCCTCGACTCCAACCCAGAGGCAGCGCTGACTATGCCTGGCCATGCCCGAGGTTGGCCACAGTGGGCGGGTGCCTGACGTGCCAGGGGGTAGCCGTTCACAGCCCCTTCGACCCTCGAATCTTCAGAGTGAGGGGTGAGTGGGCTCTTTTGGAGAAGCGCAGTCAGTCAAAGCGAGGCAGGCCACCCTGCTGACACTCCCTATCAGCATGCATTACAAGCTGAGCCCTGAAGAAGACGCATGCCTTCTTCAAGGCTTCCTTATAGAGGAGAATGGGTCCCAGGGAGACGGTTAAAATTTACTGTCTCACTCAAAAACAGTGCTTCATTCTCGTCCTTTCTACGCCAGTGACAGTGATTGCATGCTGGTTGAAACATTGGATGGACTGACAAAAAATCTGGACTTTTGTCACAGGCCACTAGGAGTGTGATGGAGTGGCATACATAGCCTGGGTCCTGTCTGTGACGGGGCTTCCAGCCCCGACACAACTGTGGAACAGACGATGAGGGGGCTTTAGAAGCTGCCATCCCAGCACTTTAGCGAGGATGCCCTAGGGTGCAGAAGTCACTATGAAGACCCTCGTCTTTGTAGTCCCTGTGACATTTCAGAAGCACTCCAGACTTTCTACAGGACAGTGCCTGGTTCAGGCTGATTCTGTGGGGACTCTCGAGTGTACTTAGGATACTAGGAGTAAAGAAGGCAATGGTTTCCTTTTCCTTCACTATGAACCTAGATCAAGATGGCTATGAAAAAAGCCATTTACTGCACTCATATCCAAGAAATACACCTTTTGTGTGTATTCACCTGTCTGAGGACCAAACACTCTTTTCCTATTGAGATTGAATGTGTTTATCATATGGTTTGTTTTCAAAGTTCTAGGGTTGCCGGGCTCAATTCATTAGAATGCAATCAAGGTATGGGAAGAGCTGAGCCCTTCATTTGTCAAAAATGAGAATAAATACTAACTCAACTAACAGCACAAGGCACCAACCCTGTGCTGGCAGAAGAGCATGCTGGAGGGGACATGGGACATTTTTTTTTCTTTTGTGGTCGTTGTCGTCAAGGTTGTCAAGCCAGTTTTTCTTATAGGTTGTAGTCTCCTTGTCTGAGGCAGGGATTTGGCCCAGATCTAAGTTCCCTTGTAAATGTTAACACCCAGAGGAAATACACAGATTATAAATTAGATGTGATATCAATATAGTAATCGAGTTACATAGCTATGAAATGTTCTCTATTTTTGAAGGTAAGATTTTTTCCATTTGTTACCATTATGATTGTGCTGTTTTACCTCTTAAAACATTGTGCTACTTTGAGTACCTCAGGACTGGTTTCTACTTGTGTAGTATATCAATCAAATATTTATCAAGGGCCTTTTCTGTGCCACACTATGTGCTGGAGTGATATACAATGGTCGGTAGAATTCAGTAAGTCAATTTTAGAAGTCTGAAGTTGCTTCCCTGGCTTCTGAAGGCCAGCACAGCATGGTAGCCACGAGCTGAAATTTGAAGGCAAAATGCCTGCATTGTTGGTCTCCAGCTCTTCACTCCCTAGCCGAATGAGCTTGTGTAAGTTACTTCAGTGATTCACTTCGTCATTTGTAAAACGGAGATAATGTTCCCCCCCTCCCCCACCTCACAGGGTGGGACAAGGCTTCCATGATTTTGTGTATGTCAGGTGCTAGCACCTGGTGAGCACTGGCTCTCTCTATACCTTAAGCTCTTAGTAAGTAAGTGACAATACTCAGAGCACAGTAATCACAGTTGAATCACTGCTTTTATTCTGTAAACAGTAACTTTGGTATTCCTGTTATTTAACATGATTAACATTCACAGGTGTGGGAATGGCTCTGCGGAAAATGGGTGCCATGGCCAAACCAGACTGTATCATTACTTTTGATGGCAAAACCCTCACTGTAAAAAGTGAGAGCACATTGAAAACGACACAGTTCTCATGTAACCTGGGAGAGAAGTTTGAAGAAACTACAGCTGATGGCAGAAAAACTCAGGTCAGGCATAATTTATATAATCACAGAAGCTTCTGGAATGATAGATTGTATTAATAACATTCTTACTGTTTACAGGCAAGAACTTAATGAAAAAAGTCTCAAGTTACTTTATGAATTGAGTTGACAAATTAGTGTGAAAGGATCAGCTTCATAACATAGTCTATTTTGTAAAAATAGTTTAAGGAACACGAGAGCTTAAGTGTCTTATGTATGTCCAGGTTGAAAAGCTTCAACTCCATTATGAATAAAATTGGTGTGAAGTAGACCTAGAAAGGAAAAGTTGTAAAAATGTTGATTAAGGAGGTTATGAGTCATGGAAACTCTTATAATGTACTTTGGAAAATTAAAAAATGTACTTTATTTTTGCAGACCATCTGCAACTTTGTAAACGGCGCATTGGTTCAACATCAGGAGTGGGATGGGAAGGAAAGCACAATCACAAGAAAACTGGAAGGCGGGAAAATGTTGGTGGTAAGTACCCAGCTTCTGAGGTCCTCGTGGGCTAGTTGTTTGTGTTCATAGTGCTCATAACTGTATATATCACTGATTGTGAAAAGGACAAGTAGGTTGGGGTAGGAAAAAATGCAAAATAACACCAGTACACTGATAACTAAAAAGACCTTCTGAGATGATGTGGCAGGGCGTCGCTGAGGCTGGGTTTAGTCGGTACTCCACTGAGACCAGCATCATCTTGGGTATGCCACCAAACTGCCCTCTGGGGCATACATTTTTTCCATTTCTTTAAAATGAGGAATACTATTTGCAAACACCAAATGAATTATTTAGATACTGCAAATCAATATGTTAGTGTTCAGCAAAACATACACAAATCTTATGCAAAACAACAGGTTCTAGCTTTTCAAACTGAGGAATCCTAACATGTATTTTCTTTATCTGTGAAGTAGATGACAAGGTTTTGTAGGATTCTTATCCTAACACCTAACTTCCACCTGGGATACAAGACTAATATAACTCTTTAATATTGTTCTTTCTCTTAGGAATGCGTCATGAACAATGTCACCTGTACTCGGATCTATGAAAAAGTTGAGTAAAAATTCCATCAGCCTTCTGGACAGGAGTTAGCTGTGAGGATAAACAAGCTCAGTTCAATGAGCAAATCTCCCCATGCTTTTCCCCCCCATTACTGTTCTGTTATCTTCATTGCAAACATTTTACATGCAACTATTTCCAAGTATTAGTTTAATTAGAAACAACCCTTTGGTTAGTAAATAAATGTGTTTATGCTATACCAGTGTTGTATGCTTTTTTTTCAACTTTATAGGAAATCAATGATGAGTTTTAATAATGAATTGCATAAATTCTGGGTAGTCTTGAGGGTACTATAATGAGATTATATTTTAGTAATTTATATAGAGAGCTACTACTGTGGCAGATACACTACCCATTCTTAAGCTTGCCTTGTGCTGTTTGAACTTTGAGTTAACTCAAGATTCTTAAACTTCTGGCAAAGATGGTTATCATGGAAAAATAGCCACACACACTTATAACTTAAATATTAAAATTAGGCCAATTAATAACCCTTTAATGGCCCCAAAGTGTTCAAGAGAAAAGGAAGAGTTACATGTCTCTCATTTTAAACCAACAACTAGAATTGATTAAGCTTAGTGAGCAAGGTATGTTGAAAAGTGACACAGGCCAAAGAGGCTAGGCCTCTTGTACCAAATAGCCATGTTGTGAAAGCAAAGAAGACATCCTCGAAGGAAATGAAAAGCGCTACTCCAATGAACACGTGAATGATAAGAAAGCTGATCTGGTGAAAGTTTTAGTGGTCTGGGTGGAAGATCAAACAAGCCACAATGTTCCCTTAAACCAAAGCCTAATCATGAGAAAGCCCTAACTCTTCAATTCTATGAAAGCTGAGAGAGGTGAGGGAGCCTCAGAAGAAGAGTCTGAAGCTAGCAGAGGTCATTCATGAGGTTGATAGAAAGAAGCCATCACTTTATTGTGGTGGTCTGAAACCAAACCTACAATATTTTTTATGGGGCAGTGCTGCTCCAGACTTACTTTATCTGAATTTCTATCTTGTTAATTATTATCTCCATGCTAGAGTTCCCCTTTCATCCTCTTTTCCCTCTTCTAGTAATAGTGTACATTTTTATGATTCTCCCTGCACCAAACACTAGGCCAAATACTTTGAAAGTTTTGTGATTCTCAGAATGATCCAAGATGATGGGTACTCACTACTGTGTTCTTCCTGATTCAGTTGAGAATGGCAAGGCCTAGGGTCCAGGAAATGGTCCCTAGCCACACAGCAAGCTCAAGTCAAAAGCAGATTGGAGCACACATCTGACTTTAGTCCTGAGCTACCTGCCATCCACCATGTTCCCATTTCTATACTTTAACTCGTGAACTGGGGCATTGCTTGGGGAGGAGTAGGCCCATGCTTCTCGCATGGGGAATCTTGGACATAGTGGGTGAGAAGTTGTCTTCATTGTCCTGGACTGTAGCAAGCATGGTAGGATCAGCATCCTAAGAGCATTGCCACAAAATGCACATGGCACCCATAAGTCTATCCAGGGCACCCCATACATTTCCAGATGTCTTCGAAGTGGCATCATACCGAGTTGAGAATAAGAGTAGAACAAAGGGATCTAAATTCTATATTATCTGGTGTCAATTAAGTCCTTTTTGCTAAGCAATCCTTTAATGTCAATGGACTCCTACCCAAAGATATAGGGCCTTCATTGAATATTTTGGTTTTCTCTGAACTGGTGGTATGCTAGAATGTAACCTGGTTAGTTCTACAACACACAGGATCTCTGGAGAGACTTGTTTACACAAGATCTACCAGATCTCCAGTGTTCTTTTCTGTGCTTCAACACTTGCTGCTGATAAGCTTCTAGACAATTTCCTGAGGATGTCATGTCTAATTTCAAATGAGTTTAACCTTTCTAAAATAAAGTGTGACAATTTATGTGCTTGGGTTTTGGAAGTGGAAAGTACCAATAGCTAATTCTGGCTGTCTACCTTTTAGGAGCAGTGTGATTTAGGACAAATTACTTAACTTTTCTGAACTCTAGTTACATCCTTTGTAAAAAGATATAACATTGCTTGTAGTGTTGTTATAAATATAAAGTAAGATAGTGCACATAAAGCACTTAGCACAGGGCCCAGCACAAGGTAAAGGCTTAATGTCTTTCCAGTACTGCCTGGCAAAACTTTCTGTGCTACTGGAAAAGCTCTGTGACGTCTGCACTGTCCAATCTGGTGGCAGTAGCCACACAAAAGTTGCTATTGAGCACTTGAAATACGGCAAGAGCAACTGAGGAATTGAATTTTAAATTTTATGTAACTTTAATTAATTAAAATATAAATTTAAATACCCACATAGGGTTAGCGATGGCTGATTTGGACAACACAGAACACTAATCTCTTGTTTTTTAAAATCAAATTTCTTATTTTTTTTATTCCAAGC
This sequence comes from Tonatia bakeri, assembly GCA_004024845.1. Lineage (NCBI taxonomy): Eukaryota > Metazoa > Chordata > Mammalia > Chiroptera > Phyllostomidae > Tonatia > Tonatia bakeri. Next base: position 50,710 of record PVIA01006195.1, read on the forward strand.
CTAGTCCTCTTGTATTATTCTCTATGTCAATCCATGGAAATGTTATATTTTTTCCAGTTCCCAGGCTAAGTGCCTTGGAGTCATCTTTAACTTTTACCTTTCTTTCCATACCATGTCTAATCCATTAGTAAATGATTACTGCTTTATCTGCAGAATATATTTAGAAATCAATTACTTCTCACCTCTTCTACAGATACCACTTGATTAAAAAACCACTGTCATCCCCGACCTTCTTGTTTGCATTTTTATTCTGCCAGAGTTATCATCTTAAACATTAAAGGATGTCATTCCTGGGGAGAAACCTCCATTGGTTCCTCACTGCATTTAGAGTAGAAGCCAAAGTCTTTACAGATGTCCAATCTGATCTTGCCTGTGTCTCCCAACCTCACAACATCTGACTTCTTCTCTTACCACTCAAACATTTCCCTCCAACCACTGGTCATTGCTGACACAAGTGTGCTCCCTCCTCAGGGCCTTTGCTCATGTTTGCTGCTTGTGCCTGTAACAGTATTTCCAGGAAACTGCAGTCCAGGCTTTCTCAACTTTTTCACTTGCTTCTAGTCTCTTCTCACATATCACCCTGGCAGTGAGTCATGCCCAGACCACACTGCCTCCTCCCCGATACTCTCTAGTCCCCTCTGCTGTCCTTGCTCTTATCACCAGTACTGACTGGCTATATATTTACTTGTTTGTTTGTTTGTGTGGTTGGTTGGTTATTGTTTGTCTCTCCCACTGGAAATAAATCCCATGAGGAAGGAACTTGGCTCTTATAGTGTTCTCTCCCTATCACTCAATTAGGAATCACCTGGGACACAGAAAATGCTCAGTAAATATTTGTTGAATAAACAAATTCATTAAAAAGTTGATGGCTTCTCTGTGTCTGTTGAGCACCTTTTAGTATCACTCAACACCTTTTGTAATTTTGTTTCAACTTATTTTTGAAACCATATTTCTTACCTTTATACAGATAATTCAACTTTAGTCAGGTCCTTTACTCACTCCAGACATAGTGTGCTTGATGACTGTAGAACATAGATGTCTGAAATGGGAAGTAAGGATGCACCCCTGTTCCTGAGCTGGTATGTCAAACACTCTGCTCCACCAGGAAACTAATTGCCCAATTCCAGTCAACAAATTCAATTCATTTTCTTACTGTTGAGTATTCTGCCAACAGGCAAGGTCTGTCAGAACTGGACCTGTTATCTGTGAAACATGATGCAGATTAGAAACAATTTAATACAAGTGACATGGTTTAACATAAATCAAACTTTCACAAAAGAAAAATGTCCAGGCAACTTTATGTCTGTGAGTGCTTCCTGGGCATTACCTCTTCTCATCAAGCACAATGTGAGTGGCTGAAGGTGACAGTGATGGTGAAGCACAGCTATGAGATCTTTGTAGACAATATGAGGCTTTGCTCTATGCTGTATAATAATGTTACATTTATTGCTAATGTTGTGGTTTCTTGAGTCTTAATCCCTTCAACTGTTTTCTCAAGTTTCTGATATTCAGCTCTGTGCCACGATCCTAAAATGGTTGAGAGCCATCTTTTTCGCACTTCGATTTTAACACTGCCAGCTCAACTTAGGCTATTACTCAATTCTTGCTACTCATTAATCAATGATTCTTAATGTCCATGGTATTTGAAATTCACTTTTAAGTTTATGAGAATAATTACAGCTCTTTTCTGGGTGTCATGTAGTCTCTGCCCCCTCCTTTCAGTGTTGTCCTCTTAGAAGCCACTGCCACTTGGTGGTAATGTGTGGTGTGGGTTAGTAAGAAGAACTAATGAAGTTGGTGAACTGGTTTAAAACGCTGAGTGACATGTGTTTTGAAATTGTGAAAGGCAGGGTGGTGTGATGTGTCACTGGACTCAGCAACTGGAAAATCACCAGAGTCTGATGACATCTGATGTGTCAGGCTGTCACCAGATGTGAACATTTACTTAAGATCGAGCCCATCCCCTCCTTCCATACCTCCTCCCCATACACTGCACACTTTGAAAATGTCTAAAAAGAGAATACAATATTTTTAAGAGCCTTTCGAAAAAGTTCTGGTGACACATGGTATGGTAAACAAGGTAGAGCATAGTCAGCCCTTTTTTCTTGGAACTGACATTCTAGTATGAGAATATGAAACATACATGATTAAAACAAGTTACCTAGAGTGACAAATGCAGCAACAACAACAAAAAATAAATCAAGTAGTGCGATGAGGAGTGAGTAGGTTTGAGGCTGCTTTATGTAAGGAAGGCCTCTCAGAGGAGTAATGTTTGCACTTAAACCTGAATAATGAGCAAAACATAGGCAACTGACATCTGGGAGTGGGCATTGTGCTCTTGGAAGAGGGACTAGCAACTATAAAAGCTCTAAGTAGAGACAGACAAGGGTGGCAGAGTGACAGAAGCTTATAGAAAGTGATGTGTTTAAAAAAATTAACTGTGTAGCCCAGCTGGTGTGGCTCATTTGGCTGGAGGATCATCTCTTGCACTAAAAGGTCGCAGGTTAGATTACCAGTCAGGGCACATGCCTGTGTTGCAGGTTACTTCTCCAGCATGAGTGCATGTGGAAGGCAACCAGATGATGTTTCTTTCACATTGATGTTTCTTTCTCTTTCTCCCCCTTCCTCTCTCTCTCCACAATATATATTTGCCCACAATGTCTGCATGGTTTCTTTCCATAAAATTTTTCATTTTCACCAACAGTTTTATTGATTTGGAAATTTCGAGTATGTTGGTTGTTTCCTGTGTGGTAGAATGTTGATTGGTCTCAGTTAATGTCTCAATTTGATCACTATCAACTTCAACTGGTCCACCTAACCATGGAACATTGCCCAGTGAGAAACCTCCAGCACAAAACTTGGTAAACCACTGTTGATATGTTTGATCAGTCACAGCACCTTCTCCATACACTGCACAAACCTTTTCACGTGTTTCAGTTGTATTTTTTACCTATCTTGAAATAATAAATCATACTATCCTGCAAATGTTGTGTATTTTCTTCCATCTTAATATTAAAATGGCTACACAAAAATTCATCAATTTTGATAAATTTTTTTAACATCCATGCTGATATGACAGCTGCTACAATACAACCTAATGAAATTGTTTTGAATGAAGTTATAGACAGCTAAGTGCTACTAAAGCCATCTTACAGGAAAAAAAACCAAACTTTTTGGCCAACATAATATATATATATATATATATATATACACACACACACACACACACACAAAATTGACTGCATAAATTCTAAAGGTTTAATTGCCTGTACTAAATGATTTATGAATCAGGCAACATCTAATCCAACAAGCAGACAGATGCTCTGAGAAGTTAAACAAAATAGAAGACCTATCTAGAAAGGAAGGTTGGGCAAGGAAGTCATTAGTAAAAGAAAAAAAAATCATTGGAGGAAAGTTAGAGTTCCAGGTAACAACAACACCTATTCATTGGCTTAGCTATGATGTTTTCCACTGGCTACGCTTGTTGCTGGGCAAGAAGAAAATCTTCCTTCCTTCTGCTGGTGAAATAAAGTAAAAACACCATCCTGTTGGAAATGCAAGGTACTTAATTTCTGTTTGGGGTAATTGAGTGGTAGGATGTGAGAGCTCCTTGTACAGCTCTTCTAGACTCCAATTTTGATTTGAAAAGTTGAAGTTTCTTTTATTGATTTTTATGGTTGTAATGTGGGACAAGTCTAGTCTGGAGATTTGTGTAGGAAAAAAGCATGTAGACCTGGAAGCTGCTCATGAGGGATCTGGGTTAATACAAGCACCAAGCAAAACCATGAAGGGTCTCAAGTAGGAAAGACAGATGACTTTTAAAAACATCAGTACAACATGAAGAACATACTCAATATTGTAATAACTATGTATGGTGCCAGGTGGGTACTAGACTTATTTGAGGGTATTATTGGGTAAGTTACATAAATGTTTAATCACTATGATATACATATGAAACTAATATAATATTGAAAGTCAACTGTAATTGAAAAAATTAAAATAAAAAAATACCCTAGCTTCACTTGCAGTAATAGAACACTTAATATTTGGAATAACTTTCTTGTAAAAAAACAACTGAAAACACTGGACAAAATAGTTTTTTAGTATTTCTTTAAAGTCACCAAGTGCTAATAAAATAGTGAAGAGGTTTTTGGCCAGGACCTAAGACTGCAGAGATTTAGCCCAGATCCTCTGCCCTGGAGCATTTGCCTGTGGATTCAGAAGTAGCTGAGCTGTACTTTTGGCAACAAAGCAAATGTTTGGCCTTTGTATGATGGTAGTGGGGCTGACTTCATCTTCTATTGTCTTAGAAAACGTAGTTATGAGGATATTCCTCAGAGTGCTGTTCACTGGCAGAGATTTGGAAAGCACATCACCTAGAAATGTGGGGTTGCTTAAATAATCGGAATGCATCCCCATGGCATTAAAAAAAAGGCTACTAAGAGCTTGGAAAAAAACCTCATTATGCACTATAAAGTGAAAAAAAAACAAATATAAAATATTATGTATATGTCTCATTTGAGTCACAATATGTGCATGTAATAGAAAATTTAGAAAAATGTTAATAGCACTTATCTGTTGGGATTGGGTGATGTTTTGTTTCTTATTAACTTGCTTACCTATGTGTAACAACAAAAATGAACAAACATTTTAATGCAAATAGTTTTACTTATATTTTTAATAATAAATAGTATATTTGAAAATACTATGTAAAAGTACAAAGAAGAAAATAAACAGCCATGGAAATCTCACTTCCATAGAAAATTAATATTAATATTTGTTATGATGCTTTCAAATAGTACTTTGTATATATATATGCACATAGACCAAAAACCTTTTATACATAAGATCAACAACACAGTATTCTATTGGCATATTTTGTTTTTTTTAACTCAAATAAGTAGAGCTTCACATTTTTAAAACTTAAACAACTTACTTATTTTATATTTCCAATTCATAAATGTTTAAATTTTTTAAAAAGGTTTCAGAGTTATTAACAATGGTTCAATGAACAATCGTATACATTGAGGTAATAAAATCATTTAAAAATATTTTTAAAGAGTTTATTCTTCAGTTAGGTCCTTAATGCACTCAGCCCTTGTTATAACATAGGCCACATACTGCCTGGCTGCAGATGTAGCACATAGTAGCATCTGATTAAGGGAACCTCTAATCTAAAAAATTATTGTGCTCCCAAGAAGCACTTTAACTACCTTTTCAAAGGACATACTGTTTCCTTTTGCAATTAAATATCTAAAAGAAAGAAAATGTTTGTTCTAGAATCAACTCTGATGTACAAGTCACAGCACCAATATTTTATTCATGATGGGACAATTTTCTCTTTCTCATATGTTGGCTTCATGCAAGATTGTGTTTATCTACTTGCTCACAATAACAAGTGTTTCCATTCTCATTCTTATCCTTGTGGATGGTGCTATAGGACCTATAAACTGGGTGGGTATACCAGCAGGCTCTGGCATTTGGTTTAGCTTGTTTCTTGCTTGGTTGGTTTTGTTGGTTTATTGACCTTCTAACAAGACCATTACTAAAAGACACACAGAGGGAAAAATTCCAATGTTATGTTTTAGTACAGTAGGAACAAAGATATTTTTCACATAGAAGTTTAGAAAAGTTGCGTATAAGTGAACAAATACTTCTTTCATGATTCAAAATTGGTTTTACCAAGGTTTGCAGCAGATTATACAACCAAATCAGAAACTAAGCTTGCTGACTCAGGCAATTGACATAACTATTAAACTCAACTTCCTCTCTTCGCTACACAGGGCAGAAATACAGGAATTAAAAAAAAAAAAAAAGCCACTCTTTCCAAAGTAGGCAGACTTCTGGAAAATGGCCAGTTCTGGACGTTGATCTGTATAATGTGTCATTTTATAAGATGTGTTACCTCATGCAGAAACCCTAGAGGGATCATGATAGATGAGATAATCTCAAAACCTCCTGATTCCATGTTGCAGTAATTAACATGTCAATAGAAGGTTCTGATGAGAACTTAACTTCTTTATTCTGGAAGTAGACAGTAATTCTAGGGTCCCAGAAAACTTAAATCATTTAACACATTTAAATTTTGGACAGTGTTTTTGGGCAGCTGATGGGGAAATGGTGCTATTTCAACTCCACATGTCAGGGGCACAGAGGTCCATATGAAAATAAGAAATAAGGCACCAGACCAGAATGAGGCAATACAATGTTAATGAAAGCAAAAAGTCCAGGAGGTAATTTTATAAAAATGTCTTCATTTGAAGACATTTGCCAAGTAGAGAATCACATTATCTCTATCATGGGTGTTATTTCATTCCACCTAGATTCTGCATACCTGCAGTCATTCTTTCTGGGCCTAAGAGAAATGTTTTCTTTATACCAAGACCACATTTATAATATGCACAACTTCTCTATCTCACATACAAGCCAGTTCTTTAATGTAGTAGCTTTGATCAGTTACCAGATGAGGTCTTTGCATCCCACCCTAACGTCAGCATGACTGAGATCGATTAGTTGATTGATTGATTCATTCATTCATTCATTCATTCATTCATTCAATTCAACAAATATATTTGAGCCCTTACAATGTGTCAGACACCATGCTAAAGGCTGGGCATACAAAATTCAATAAAGGTAAAAAGTCCTGACTTCATGGAGCTTAGAATCTGGAGGGAGACATGGACAATAAGCAAAATCTAATGTAATAATTACAGGTTGATATATTAGCCATGAAGGACAAAACAGGGTGCTTGGTGGGGAAAAACAGCAGGGACCAACAATAGGGAGTTAGGGAAGGCCTCCTTGAGGAGAAGAAATTTAAGTTGAAACCTAAAGAAAGGAAAGGAGCCAGGCAGGGCTGGAACAAGAGAAAGCTCGCCCAGCAGGAGTAAGAAGCAAAAGTAGTAGAGTGGGGAAGGAACTTGGTGTGGAGCCAGGCAGAGAGGGAGGGGAAAGAGCTGTGGTGGGGTGTGGTCAGGGCACGGTCTGGGTCCTGCAAGACCTTTGAGTCCTGGGAAAGAGTGAGGATTTCATCCAGGTCTGTCAGGAAGTCGCTGGGGAAGGGGGGTTAAAACAAGGTAGAGTCGTGGTAAAAGGTAGACACTCAAATCCCAATCCCTTGGACCACATATATTTTTGAATTCAGAATTTATCTTGCACTTTAGAAAGTTAATCTGGTATATGTATATATGATATCCAAGTATTAATTCATATATTACATTACTCCCCCAGAGGCATCTGAGTGCAGTACCCTATAATCAAAGACTATAAAATATCTGCAGTTTAATGTGTCAAAATTTACACAAAGCAGGATAAATGAAGACTATACATAGCCCTGCATCCATTGATCTCAGGATTTGCTGCCTAATGAGCTCAGGTTCAATTAGGTTTTGCCACCAATTAAATTATGAAAAAAATATTAGTCTTCAGAGCTTTTTGGATTCATGGATAAGAGATTATAGACCTGTAATTATCTCCCTTTCTTAAATTATAATGAGTAATATTCATGAATTAATTGACTCAACAAATTATTGTTTGAAGACTTCTCTTTGTGCCAAGCAGCACTCTGAATGTTTAGAAATGTATTAAACATGAAAATAGTCATATGTTTTAAAATAGGAAAACTACTTTTAAAAGTATTCCTGTATAAGTTTGAAATGTTAGTTGTCTACCAATATAGTAAACTATGACTAACAATGACTCAACCACAAGAGAAAAAACAGCAAACCCCACTAAAGCAAACTAGCATGAAGTGTCTTGCTGTGTGGATAACATCAAAGAATGTAGCACCAGGTTGGGCAAGAAGGTAGTAAGATGCTGGAATGGACCATCGGTTGAAAGTCCTTCAATGTGATACTGTGTGCTCCCATTTAGAAGTTCCTGATCCTCATCTTTGCTTTTGATAATTAAGGGAGTTGATCTGCCCATGAGGAAATATTGTATATCAAACCAAGAATGTATTTTGGATTATTTTGCTTCAAATAATGGGCTTTAATACCATTCTTGCAGGTAGTGCCACCTACAAAAGATAAGAACTTGGGATGGGCAATTTGATTTAGACTTAAAAAATAAGGTAGTTACAAATATTATTTCCTTTTACAAATCAAGAAATAAACGTTTAAGAGGGGGGAGGGGACAATGAGGGTAATGGTTTTCAGGAACCGGTATAAAGGACACATGGACAAAACCAAGGGGGAGGGTGGAAGCAAGGGAAGGAGGTGGGTTTGGCTGGAGTTGGGGGGAATGGTGAGGGGGAAATGCAGACAACTCTGCATTTCTGAACAACAATAACATAATTAACTGAACAACAATAAAATAATTTTAATTAAAAAAAGAAATAGAGGTTTAAAAGCAATTGGAAGTAGAGAGCCAAGTGTACCTAGGAGTTGACCCCCTCTACTTCCTCTCCTGCTGTCCAGGGTGCTGACTGGCAGGTATGAGGGTGTGAAAAGCTCAGGTCCCCGCTTCAGGTTAGGCTACTCTGATATGTAGCTGACACTCCAGAGTTGCACTGTGGGTCAGTTCATTAGCCCTCAGTGGAACTCACCTGAGATCACACCGTTCCAGGGCTCCCTCCTCTCCCTGTTCCTATCCCTGACCCCACCCTCCCCCACTCTGGCAAGTCTCTCTCCAGTACTTTCTTCAATAAATTGTACAAAAATTCTTGCCTCAGTATCTGCTTCTGGAGAACTCAGAACTATCCTGCTGAGCCCTGTGGAATTCTTGACCCATGGACACCATAAGGCATAGTAAAATATTGTTTAAACCATGAGCTGGGGTGATGTGGTATTCAGCACTAGGTAGTCAGGACTCCCTGCAATGCTGTGGTACATGTGAATACAAGGGTATTTCCAGGCCTTCCCCAGAATTGTCTATGGCTCAAATCATCCTAATCAGATACATATTCTAGACACGGGGTTTCCTTTCTTGCTGTAGAGCCTCTGCTAACACCACTGTCTAAGGGCCCACAGAGTGTCTGATCTGCTCAAACAACATTGCTTTGAATCATGTATTATGGTAAATGAGGTATGACAAAGTATATATGACCAAGGGATCTATTGACATCACTACAAAGCACCTCACTCAGAAGATTCTAGCCTGATAGCACATGGAACAGCCTCTTGGAGGCAAAGGTGAGAGGGGTCACAGTTCTTCAGGAAGTGGTGTGAACATAGCATGAAGCCCTGACATACTGCTGGGTACACCCAAGAGGAATCAGGTTCAGGAACAAGAGGCAGGAGCAGGCAAGGCCCAGTTTTACTAACAGATGACAGTAGGGAAGACTTTGCGAGGGAAGACCTGGGGCCTAATTTGCTCAGATATATGATAGTTTGGGGTTATACAGATTGATTGACAAGTACACTGTCTGTTATGTAGTCAAACGGGGAAGTCTTTGCTGGCTCAGAAGTTGGTGGAAAAATGGGTGATGGTGTGCTGGGCATGAAATTAGTGTTATAGACATGTTTATTTGAGGCAGGCTCTTTGGATTGGAAATGCACCCTGCCGTAAGTGGGTTTAACAATACAATGAACTAATGTGGAGAGAAAGATGCTGTCTAAAAAACCACAAATTAGCATTTTGAAAAGAATTCATATACTGTCGTACAATACATAAGTAATATACATGGCTTAGATTTCTTTTATACTCCATAATTCTCAGCTAGTCACCTATATTGAACTAGGCTCTGAGATAAACCTCAACAAAGGCAGACTAATGGAGTAATAATTTAGCTTAAAAGGGCAGATCCAGGTTCTTTAAGTATCTACCTTATGTTTTCCCTTCTCTGCTATTATCTTTTCTCTGCCTTTAAAAACACTTTTATTACTTAAGGAAGGAGTAGCTTTGGAACTTAAGGTGAGCATGTAGACTTTTCAATCTAGCTCTGTGCTACATTTATTTTTTGAAAAAGGAACGTAGCAGATTGGGCTCCATAGTCTGCCTTTTTATCACTCTTACATTGAAATGTCCATTGGTTCAGAGTAGCAGGAATTCTCTGAATTGCTTTAGTTTACACATTAAATAGATATTACAGAAGCTGCAACAATCTGTGCTCAGGTTCAAGACTCCTCTTAGCCACAGGATTTAGGTTAGCACTTCCTGAGAAGGGCTATTGTAAATATACACACACCACCCACTGGCAAATAGTACTTGAACATGGTAATGAGCCTCTTGAATGAACAGGAAAGGGCTAGAGTGCAAACCTCCTCCTCTCACCCCACCCGCCCCAAAACAAAACAAAACAAAAGAGTTTCTTCTAAAAACAAAGAGAACATTAACTTTTCCAAGCATTGCCTGGTACTGCAGGTCTGGTTACACTCCTGTTTCTTACATCTTACTCTTTCTAGGCTACCCCACACTTCATAATTTCCTCCCCAGGTAAATATAAAAGTGGTAAAAATAATAGAAATTATTTTTATTCCTAAAGATCTGTATATCCCCTCACCTTCCTTTCTTCATGAGTTCACTATCAACTTTCCCATTCTCGTCATAGGGGAGGATAACATTTTATTCAACCCTCTTAAAGTCCCTGGTTGGGTCTGAAAATGAAACTGACAAGCAGCAGTGTAACAGACAAAAAGCATGCAAATGTTACTGAATTTTGAGATGTCCCTGGAAGCCCTCACAACAGAATGAGGACTGAAAGAAGTGACCAGATCAGGAAGTTTTAATATCTTTAAGGAAAAGAAGCAATGAATTTGTGAAGCCCTCATAAGACAAAGGGGTTTGGACAAGAGGCTGCAAGTGACAAACAAGTAACTAAGAAGATGAGGTGAGTTTTTAACAAGGCTTGTAGATCTTCTAGTGCCTTCTCCGGGCTTATAAGAATGCTTCCAGGAAAAAGAGAATTTATATTTTGCCTTAGGTAGAGCATAGAAATCTTTTTTTATGCATTTATTGCTTCTTAATTACTTTGAGCTCAAAATAATTTTCATGGCAAACAGGCACATTTGGGGGTGACATATTCCGGTGTCCTTCAGTGAATAGGTGTTCCAGAGAGACATGAAAGGCCCATTTGGAAGAAGAATCCAGGAGAAATAAGTACAGATTCCTAGATTTTTTTAGGGCTGGAAGGAACTTAAGGGGAAGTCAACCCCATGGCAGACATTTGAATGTCTTCAGAAGTGTGTAAAATTGATTTAAAAAACAACTTCTTGCTCTCTGAACCCTTAAATCCACAAGCCTAGTCCCTTCCCAGCTTCAAAACACTAAATTACCAATTCCTAACTTTCAAACCCATAATGTTTAAAAATGTCATAAATAATTATTGTGCACATCACACTAAACTAACATTATATATTACTGCCTAAATTAAATCTGTGATTTATTTTTCTTCAAAGTAATTCTTTCCCAAGATAATTAATTGTCTGGCATATTTTTCTATTTTCACTTTCTTCATAGCAGTGAGCAAACAGATACTATCTCTGTTTACCTATTCTTTCCTTGGTTTAGATCTCAAAGGGCATTGAACTGGAAATTTCAGGAGCATAATTAGAGAAAACAAAGCAAGAAACAGTATATACAATAAGCTATTTAAAAAATCAAATTCTGAAGCCAGGTGGGACCTTAGTTAGAAATCACCTAGTAAAATACCTTCATTTTATAAGACAAAAAAAGACAGACCCAGAGTGTTCGTGTGACCTGTCCAAGTGGCGGGGCCTCTGCTGGGTCCCCTCTCTGGACCGCCAGACAAGGCTGCAAGAAATATCTCAAGAGAAACTTCAATGCATAAAAGGCACTTTGACTTTTCTTGGTTCTTGAAAACTTGTTTACTAGCTATTTGAGTCCTAAGACTTGATTTCTTTTTTCTCTTTCTACTTCAATTTAAACTCTTTAATAGTAATAGAAGTATGAATCCCCTGACCCAATTCAATTCTCTGACAATTCTCAGTGTTTAGAAGGAATTACAGAGCCTCCCAGTTCTTGGCTGTTTACAATAATGAAAGGGAGTAGAAGCATAAGTAATCCAAAATAATAAATAATTCTTGATAAATTTCAAGCTAATTTAAATATGAAAATCAATAACTAGTTTAAGTTATTAATAAGAGCATCCTTTCTAGGCAAGTCATGTATGCCAGAATGTTTAGGACTTTACTTTTCAAATGAGAGAACCTATGTAACATCCTCAAATGCCATGTTTTTAGCTTGTAAGAAACATTTTAATAAGAGCAGCTGATGTTCTGGAATATACTTCAGATAGGACAGGTCTGAGCAACAGGTTAGGGTTTATTTCAAAGGATGAAATGTGTTCAGTGTACATAGGGTAGTAGATGTTAGAGCTGATAAACTTTCTATGATAAACTGCCTTAAATGGATCTCATTGGGAAATGTCAAAAAGTTGAGAGAGGAACCAAAAGGAATGATCACTTGTCACCACTTCTAGGAATATTATAAGCATGGTTGGCTGTCTCTGAACAATGGTGTTTATTACACCTGCTCCATCTAGTAAATTACTTTTCAAATCCAGCCCTGTCTAGTGTGGCTCAGTTGGTTGGAGCATGGTCCCATGGACTGAAGGGTTTCAGGTTTGGTTCCTAGTCAGGTCACAGGCCTGGGGGATGCATGACTGGGTTGTGGGTTGGGTTCCCAGTTGGGGTGCATACACAAGGTAGCTGACTGATGCTTCTTTTCACATTGATGCTTCTCTTCCTCTCTCTTTTCTCTTCTCTAAGCATGCCCTTGGGTAAGAATTTAAAAAAAAATCATGGAAACACTATGCAACTCCTCTCTTTTTATTATTATCTTTATGGTTCTCACTTTTTTTTTAAAGAGAGGAGGTACTCTACTGTTTCTATTGAAAGGGAACTATCGTTGTACATCTCTTTGGAGATTTTGCAACCTAGACTTATTATGAATAATTGAGGATTTATTTTATTGGAAACATTTTTTAAAAGTTACATCAATATATTGTAAATAAAGAGATGTTGGCACAAAATAAAAAGATGGCATCTCAGTACCCATCCTGAAGACTAGCGTGGATTTGTGACAGAGCCAATGTGGACCACAGCCCTATGTTTTGTTTTAATGCTGCTGGGTGGGAAGAATACAGCAGATGAAGTTCTTCCTCATTCTCTGCACATGGCATAGTTCCAGAGTCTTTAAACTCCCTTTTTAAGGATTGTTTTAGCCCTTGCATTTTCTGTTTTCTTCACATTGAATCTTAAATAAAGCATTACAAGATGAGACACCTTCATGGACAAGTGTTTTCCTAAAAAGCAGTTCTTTTACCTATAGCCTTTTCTCCTCCAGGTTATTCCCACTTTCTTTTTCTTAAATATCCTATTTCTCAGGTTTTGACCACTAGGTGTCATAAATTTATAAAAATGCCTCCAAAGTATAAAATCACCTCCCTTAAAAGTATCCCTGAGGGTTCTCACTTTCCATCAACGACCTTAGAATTGTGTGGGTCCACATATTACCCCCATTTATGAGTGATGCAAACTCAGATAGCTCAGAAAAACTTTTAAAATGAAGGAAAAACATAATGGAAATCTCTGTGGTGTCTGAATGGTTTGTCAAAGGAGAAAATATGTGTAGGTTTGAACTCACTCCCCACATGGCCTCCAAGGTGCCTTCAACCTCACTGCATGTGACTAACAGGCACGTTTTGCTAAGGATGGACTTCACAAAGCAAGTGTGCATTGAACTACCCTTCAGAAATCTTTGAACTACTTTGTAACAGGGATATTGAGACATCTGGACCCACTTATTTGTATTTCAGCTAAATGAGCTAATACATTAAAAATATTTTCAAATCATGGTTTTTTAAAGCTAGAAGGGTTCTTTGAATGGTCAATAACTTTTCATTGTATATTGGGAAGATGGTGCCTGAAGTGGTTCACTCATTTTGCAAAGATGGGTTTAACAGTGGATGTCAGATACATGCCTCTCAACTCCAGGGCCTCCTATGAGTCTTCTCTGTACCTACTGTTCTCAGGATTGATTCTTGTATTTATCTTGGAGTTTGAAGGAAATAGAAACCAAAGTATTCCTTAGGCTGTATTCAACAATATAAGAAAAATCTTAGCTCAGTAAGCCTCCATGGTAGAGATTTAATGTTAAACAAAAGCAACCTACTAGTTATTGGCACAGTGACAAGAAACATATTTTTATGTTCTTGTTATACAAAATTTGTGGAGTTCATCTTAATTCAGATAGATGAAATAACTCTTCCATTTAGCTTTTTTTAATATTGCAGGTCAATCAGATATACATCTTTTAATAAATTTTTTAAAAGATGATGATATTCAATGAAAAGATGGGGACAATCTATTGGCATTCTAAGTCAAAAAGAATATTACTATTGTTTTGTCCAAGATGAAAAAAAATTAGCTGAGTAATTTGGATATAAAAGCAGTAAAAACATTGTATTTTCAAAGTAGTTGTACCATCAAATAGTTAATTTTGTTTGTGTAATGTATTTCATTTCTTGGGATGAGAGGGGCTGTCCCTGTATGACTGAAAGGCCTGGAAAGTCCATGTCCTGGGTGTTAGGACTCAGTTCCCAAGGAGAGAATCCTACATGTTCCCCTCTAAACATGGCCCTTTTCCTCATTCTGAAAGAAATTTCCATGGGAAATTCAGATGCAACTATTCTTCGAGTACGTATTTTCATCTAATTATACTAAACAATTGCTTTGGCTAAATAGTCATAAAAATTTTGAAACACTGAATTAAAAATTAATTCTATCATCACAATGAGAGTACAAGGAAACTAGTTAAACTGGTTATTTTCAATGGGTGTTAGAGATGTTCTATGAAAAATTGTTGCAAGGTCCAATAAGTCAGGAAAATGGGTTATATGCTGAACACCCTTATTCAGACATTCATAATGCTGCTTAGCATATTGCAAACTGAAAAATCCTGTAAGTAAGAAACTTGATTAACTGTGTTTAAGCCAATATTTTCCAAGAAAAGCCAATCAGATACTATTATAAAGCAATAAATAACATCTTGTGAAAAAGAAGTTGAGAAATATGGAGTGTCAAAATGACAAAAAATACTTCACTAAATCAACTGCCTCTGTCTTGCAATATGCAAACCTTCTATTAGATTTTTATCTCATACATTGCCAGTGTCTTAACAGAATCCCCTTTGCCTCCACAGCCACTTTCTGGTTAAAAGCAATATTCAACGTTACAACATCCAAGACCCATGCCATGTCAAGTTCACCCACATAATTTCCCAAGTATCAATGTCCTGCCAAGAGGGACTATTCTAACATATTACTTTCATGCATGTTATAAAACATGTTATTTAGTGCATGTATAAAACAGCTATTTCAGTTGATTTTCTCTAACCCATTTATTTTCTTTACTTAATGTAAAATTGTTTCATGTCAGGGTCCAAGATTATTTACAAGAGGTCAAATAAGCCTGGACTACAATCAGTTATTGTACTTCCTTGGAGTTGATTCTATTGTTACCTGGTGCTGGCAGAACCTTGCACATTCAAGATAAAATCCTAACTTGTTGTTGTGGCATAAAAGGTTGAGTGCATTTGTTTCTAAGATATTATGGATGTAGTGGACCCAAAGCACCACTGGTAATAGGGGTTTAGCACAAGAAATCAAGATAGAACAAAGTAACTTGGGCTACTGTCTCACTTTCTTGTTAATAAATTAATTTATTCAGAAAAAGTTACTCTCACTACTATCCTGTAATGGATATTTTTCGTCCTGGTTTTTGTTTGTTTGTTTGTTTGTTTACTTATTATTTTATTTTTTCAAAATTTATTTATTTTTAGAGGGAGGGGAAGGTAGGGGGAAACAGAGGGAGAGAAACATTAATTGGCCTGAGATCCTGATACTCCATAACTGGGTTGCTCCATAAGCTTCATGGAGAATCGTAACAACACTTTTGCACTGTTTTGGATATAGATGTAACTGAAAGCGATCTGCTCTCCCTGTGAGTGTTTTCTATTTCCACATGCCAAGAGAAAGGATGCAATTAGATTAGTTGTCACCATGCCATGCAAGAAACTCTTACTAGTCAGTTTTATTACAAGCTACTGCAAAGACCATTGACTATGCTCAAGTTCAAGTTCAATTTGGAACTTAGTGTCTCCAGAACAGCCCTATCCCTAACTCCATTAATTTTGTGTAGAATATCAGCATTTTCTTCTACTGACATACATGCCATGAGCCCTTGTGAAAATTTCCATTAGAGTTACTCTTTCTGGCTTCAAAGGTGACATAACGATTATGATCATGGGAACCTAGAGTTTCATAGAATTTGCTCTGGTCCAAGACCTATGATGATCTGGTAACCAGCTGCTACTTCAACTGATCTCCCATGATCTTCTCTTCCTCATTAAAATCAAATAAATTGCCATTCTCCAAACATTCCATGCTTTTGCTTACTGCTATGTTTTCCCCATGAGTTTATCTTCCACTGGAATGCCATTCCCTTCCTTTATTACACAATTAAATTCTTCTCATATTTCCAGGTTTGATTCAAGCAGTACCTTTTCTAGGATATATTTTGTGTTCATTCTTGGGCTCAAAGAAAATTTTAATTGCTATAAAATAATTAAGGTTAGAGATTATAATAGTGTATTACTTGGGATGGGAGTAGCTACTGTAACATACAATCCTCAAATTGTATAATTGGTCCAATATGTATGATAGAAGTTTATTTTTCCTTTACAAAAACTTCCAGAGAGATCAACAGGCAACTATCCTCCAACTAGTGATTTAGGGTGTTTGGGTCATTTTATCTTGTGGGTTCACCATCCCCAAACCATGCTCATCTGCATAAAGCTGGTGAAATAAAAAAAGAGGGCAAAGAAGATGCAACCAATGCTTCTTCACATCACTTCCACTTTTCTGCATTTGTAAGAACTCGTCATGTGTCCCAACCGATACATATTGATTTGGGAAGGGTGGTTCCTGAGCTGCAGTTTTATGGTGACAACTCCTACCGAGGGAGAGAAGGCATACCTTTGGGGATGACAGTTAGTTATCTCTGCCACACTTAATACTCTTATGTTTGCAAATGACATAAACTCCAGTGTAAGAGAGCTTAAACAATAAGGCTTTTTTAGTAGTCATTGGAGGGGGGTAGTTTTGAGAATGATTAGAATACTAACCCCACTCTAAACTAGCTCTCTTATTTTAGAAAAGTTATTCAATTTACTTTAATGTCAATTTTCTCATGTATAAAATAAGGTAAGGTAAATTAATAAGTAAACATGGAGTGAGTGCGGACCTCTGAAACAAAGCATGTCTGGTTGGATTCCTAGTCAGGGCACACGCCTGGGTTGTGGGCCAGGTCTCCAGTTGGGGGCACATGAGAGGCAACCACATATTAATGTTTCTCTCCCTCTGTTTCCCCCTACCTTCCCCTCCCTCTAAAAATAAATAAATTTTGAAAAAATAAAATAATAAGTAAGCGAACAAACAAACAAACAAAAACCAGGACGAAAAATATCCATTACAGGATAGTAGTGAGAGTAACTTTTTCTGAGTAAATTAATTTATTAAGATGGGACTCATCACAGATTGCCTATCAGCTTATTCTTCTCAAAAGCAGTCTTGCTGAGGTGAGCCTAGAAAGAACCTCAGGTGTTAGAAATGGAAATATGGTCATGAGCTCTGTCTTTTTTTTTTTTTTAATAGCATTTATGATCCAATTTTCTTTTTTTTTTTTTTTTAAGATTTTATATATTTATTTTTAGAAAGGGAAGGGAGGGAGAGAGAGAGAGAGAGTGAGAGAAACACCAATGTGCAGTTGCTGGGGGACATGGCCTGCAACCTAGGCATGTGCCCTGACTGGGAATCGAACCTGCTGCGATGCCTGGTTCGCAGCCCGCGCTCAATCCACTGAGCTACACCAGCCAGGGCGAGCTCTGTCTTTTGATTGAGCAAGAAGACATAGTGTTTCTTTAGTGGAGACTTTGATAGCCAAAAAAGAGAATTCATAGCTAATCAGGGGAAAAGCCAAAGATGAAAATCTTGGAATATTTTCCCCTTAGAGACTGAAAACAATGTCAAACCTTGTTTGACTTCCGTGGATTATTTGCGATCAAAGACCAGACTGATTGCAAATGACATTGTCTAACATTGAATACCTTGTTTTTTTGCAATGAATGTTTACCAATGTAAACTTTCATTTCCTTTTTTAAAAGATATTTATTTATTTATTTATTTTAGAGAGAGGGGAAAGGAAAGACAAAGAGAAGGAGAGAAACATAGATATGTTGACTCTTGCATGCCCCCAACTGGGAAACTGGGCCAAGATCCAGGCTTGTGCCCTGACTGGGAATCAAACTAGCAACCTTTCAGTCTCTAGGCCAGTGCTCAATCCACTGAGCCACACCAGCCAGGGCATAAACTTTCATTCCTAACTCTAGATTAAGGATAACATCTATATCCTGGTCCTATAAAGTGAATTTAATTTTTAACTCTCCTCTTTTGAAATACACAGTTTGTTTTAAAATAATAATATATCTAAAGTTTATAGAGCACATAGTACATTACAGGCCCTGGACTAGAAGTGCCAATCCTTGTAGCAATGTGTGAGGTTAATAGAACATAGTGCAGGACTTACCTAATTCATTTGATTTACTCCCAATTCTGTGGACCAGTAATTTGGTCAGAGCCCAGCTGATCAGTTCCTCTGCTGATCTTGCTTGGGGTCATTCAAATGATGGCAGTTTGTGGGTAGGTATGCTGCCTGTTTGTCGGTCTAGGAAAGCTTGTCTCTGCTCCATGTGGTCTCTCCTCCAGCAGGGCAGCCTGGGCTGGTTCTCATGGCCACAGCCCTCCCAGAGGGCAAGAACAGAAACTGCGTGGCTTCAGAGACCCACTCAGAACTCACACAAAGTCACTATCATTGCCTTCTGGTCACACCAAGTCACAAGGCTAGCCCGGATTCAGGGAGGATAGAAATAAGTTTCAACTGCTGATGGGAGGAGCTGGCAACAATTAGTGGCCATTTTTTTTACCTACCACACATTCTCTTACAGATGAACTATCGGTTGTTTACTTTGAAAAAATCTAGTAAACTCCCTTTTTCACATTCATCATCTTCAGTGTAGCATGGCAAAGAGGTAGGGTAAGGAAATCAAAACTTATAACAATTTCAAGCATGCACTGATCAAAATGGAAAAAACAATTCTTATGGCAGAAGTCTAAATGTTTGAATTTTAGAGATGTGTCAAATTTGTTTGGGATCAGACATTTTCTTCAAATGTTGCTTGCATAATGGATTATCTTATGGGGCAGTGAATTGGCTGGGCCCAGAGCAGCACAGAGGGTGAGGCAATGCTTGGCACTCTGGAGCCTGCCTGCCCCTGAGCCCAGGCTGCTGTGGTGCACCCACTCAAAAGCTGGAAACTGTGGGGGTGAGGCTGACATGGGGCCTACATCTTTGGTATTGTCCCTATCTTCTCTGTGTTTCCAGAGCTGGTAAAGAGATCCTCTCTCTTCAATGTGAGCAGCAGGATGGGAAATAGCCTGTCCAACAAGTGTGGTCTGTAGTGTCAGCTGATACTATAAACTAGAGTCTGACTTGAGCCACATTTGGAAAAATCTCTGTTTCATTATCTTAAAAACCCTTTTTATAACTCTAATACCAGTAATGAGACTCTGTGGTATGGCAGGAGAAAACCTCCTGAGGCTGGTCCAGGAACCTGTAAGTGAAAAAGAGGAGTCTTGAAACAAGTAGGGAACAGATCAGAACACCTAAAGTTCCATCTTTAATCTTCTATTCTCCAGTTGCATGGCTTGGGACAAGATATGGAACCTGTTTGAACCTCAGTTTGAACCCTCATGAATAAAATCCAAATAATGACATCCAACTTGTGGGATTGTTGCAATAGCTAAAAATAAAGTGACATTAGCTCAGAGTCTGGGGCAGATGCTCAACACTGATCATTCATTATCACTGACACCTGGCATGCATCGAGAAAGTTTTAGTTGCAACTTGTGGGTAGAAAAATTCAGATACTGGTGTTCCTCCTGGGTTTAAAGGAGATATTCAGTCGTATAGATTTTTATAATGCCTGCTAGACAAGTAATTTAGAACTTCATTTCTAGACAAGAAGTTTAAAACTGTATTCTTTTGGATGAAACATATATGGTAGGGACTGGAAAGCAAAAAACTATATTCCCCAGGCCTGCCACAAAATTAGGGTCTGAATGTGATTAAGGTTCTGCCTATCCAATGAACAAATGCAAACTTGAATTAGTGGGGAAAAAAGTGGGGACAGAGACATAGAGGCAGTGGTGTGTTATGTGTTGGGAACTTAAAAACAAAATCTATGGCAACCCAGAAAATCTCCCCACAAAGAAAAAAAAGAAAAGAGTTTTATTACTGAATAAGCATAAATCAGACTGTGATGTGAATTACAGGTACTCTGGTAAGAGATTGCAGAGACAGCAAACAATCTCTCCTGTTGGTAGCACCAAGCAGACACCCATTCCACACATGTTCCCAAGATAAACAGTAACTACTCCTCAAAGGAAGAGGAGTGAACAGCACCATTTTTCATAGTTTATCCTAAATTCACCTGGCGATTGGAGCAGCCACCTGTGTTTGCGCATTGCCTTCATCAAAAGGAAGAATACATTTATAATATCAAACTGACAAGAGTTAGGTTTGCAATTTAAAGCTAGTGCCAGCTGAAATGAGGCTTCTACTCTCTCCCCAAATTGGGAAGACAGTAATTATTAAGAGATAAACAAAGGGCCAGATATTGTAAGAATATAAATATTTGGACAGTTAATCTTACCTATGATTGTATAAAATATTCACTCAGTGTTTTTCTAATTGTGCCTGCCTGTGTCCAAATTTCCACTTTACATAAGTGCATATTGCTCGTGTCTGAGAATAGTTTATTGGTGTGGAAACACCTTCCACACACAGTGGGATCTCTAGAAGAACCTATTTACATCTAAACATAAAGTCTGAAGTCCTTTCATAGAAAGATACTGCTTCTCTCACATACTATTTAACACATTTATTGGTAGATTTTATTTCTCCATTTTATTCTTAGTTTTCCAAAACTCTTTGAGTATTTTGTCACTGTTAATCATTTAGTCCTGAAATATATCTCTGGTAAGGAGGTGTTATAGGTTTGAAATTTAATAATAGCTAACCTTTATTTAAAAATTATTATGTGCCTGGAACATAAGATCTTTATATAGATTATCTCATTTAATTTTTGAATTATTCTCATTTCACACATGAAGAGGCAGAGACTGTGGGAGTTTCCATGAAAGTCAAGGTCAGTATCTAGTAATGATGAGGACAGAATTGGGACTTTGGCTGATTCTAACATCCAGGAATCACCATTTTATAATTTTGCAAATCAAACAGTTTCAGTAAGCTCTGGATGGTGTGGCTCAGTGGATTGAGTGCTGACCTGCGAACCAAAAGGTCGCTGGTTTGATTCCCAGTCAAGGCATATGCCTAGGTTGTAGGCCAGGTACCCTGGCGTGGTGGGGGGGGGCAGTGTGCAAGAGGCAACCATACACCGATGTTTCTCTTCCTCTCTCCCTCCCTTTCCCTGCTCTCTAAAAAGAATAGATAAATAAAATCTTTAAACAAACAAACCAGTTTCAGTAAATTAAGATTGTACTAAAATTTGCCTTTCAGCTCCTTGCTTACAACAGTATCTTTATTTTTTTAATTTATAACTAGCAACTATCTGAAATAGTTGCTAAATAGGAACAGCAACATTACAGTTAAATCCATATCATCAGGGAAGCTGTCAGTTCGGGAAGAGTCATAAGAGGCAGAGGGTAGAAGCATAGGGACAGGTGGCCACCTACAAAGTTCTTCAGCTCACACACGACTGTGTCACTACTCTCCCTGCCCCTCTTCTGAGAAATTCTGGTTGAATGGAGAGAATGGTCCTCTAAGCAAGGGGACCACAGGTACAGGCCCAGTGCCTGAAGCTGACAGGCTGACAGCTGGCTAAGAAAGTCAGAGAAGTAGGACTTGGGGGAGAGTCTAAATACTGTGTGGAAGGGACACTTTTTAGGTACAATCAGTTCATTATGAAAAGGGTTATTTTTAATTTGGACTTAGGTTAGTGTTCCTCTGGGTTACTTCATGCAAGACATTCAATGCTGAGAGATGTATCTGCATTGGGTTATAATTCTATTGATATAACGGGGGAATACATGACTGGCTCAAATAAACCTTTCTCTTATGTAGCTGGTAATGGATGAAAACATTTCATCTTTTTCTTTCTGAAGTCTGGAGACAGGGGATATTACAGTATTCTTTGGCAAGCTGATGCTTCTGAGAATGCTCCAGGCCTTACCACAACAAGAAGGCCCAGGGAACCATGAGGAAATTCATCTTGCTATTAGTAACAGTTTGCATTAGGAAATTTTCTCTTTCAAAAAGCATCAGCTTCCAAGAGGTTGACTGCTTTCTCAATATCTTTGCAACAGTACAAACATTTACCCTCCTATTTGAAAGGAAGGCAATTTGCTGTTTCTCTCCCTCTCTCCCTGATTGTGTGCAAATACTACAGCTTTTAGCAGTTTTTGATGGGCTTGGGAGCTATCCACACCAGTCCTTTATGATCTTTTAAACTTGTTCTTTTCCTCCTGGAATGTGCTGAGGTGTTTCGGGCCCACATGTTAGATGGTAAAGCTGGTGTGTTGCTGACCAGGTCAGTTGGTGAATAGAGAATTCTGGCCAGTAGGCACAGGCCAGCCAACAGGACACGTATTTGTCCCATGGCAGCCAAAAGTTGTTTTGTGGGCCAATAAGCAAGACTGAGAAATGGCCTGATCCCAACCCGAGCATGTTCTGACTGCACCCCTGCTGCCTTCCCTGACAACACCCCTGCTGCCTGCCCAGCCAGAAGCTGGGGTGACCCGCCCTCACTGCTGACACTGCACAGCTGCTCACAAAGCTCCCTGTTGCCTCTAAGCACAGAACTCACACACCTGCAGTAACACGGGGGGGTGAACACGCAATAAAAACTAAGCAAATACCATAAGATATAATACATATTTTTAAATGCTCATTTATCTATATCCTGACTCTATTATTCACTTTCAAGGTATGCAAAATGACAGCATAATTTACTTTTGGTTCTGTGCAATGTATGCTAAAGGAGTCCCTTGCTTCCCCTAGGTTTCAGGGGCTACAGCTTATTTAGCTATCAATTCAACTATCAGAAAATATGTCACATAATTCACAGGATGAGTGGGAAGGGCACTGAGGATGAGCATTCATTCAACAAAACCTGGGGTTCTTCCTCTACTCCTGGTCCCCTGGTAACCTTATGCAAGTCTGAAGTGGGAAGTATTATCTTAACAACAACCAAAAACATACAGTATGGCCTAACAGTGTCCCTTATGAATTGTCATCTTTACATCTTTAAATCAAAAATGACTGTAATCTATGAGGCTAACAACACAATATTACATATTTATGCTGTAATAACTAAAAGCAAGCAGTTTGCGGTTACTGGATAGGAAGTGTTAACTACCTCAAGAATAACATCAATATTCAGTAAGTGCTGTTGAATTTTCCAATAGGTTATTTTATTATCTTTCTGTTATGACTTCATTCCAAAAAAGGGGAAAAGACAAAACTCTAAATGTTTGTCATTATTATCTCTGATGTGAACTTCGACATGGAAATGATTGTTATGAGTGTTTGGAGGTCAGCAAACTTAACCTCAATGTACCTTTACTTTCCCTTAGGAAAATGGTAATTATACCATTATATGCTAACCAACTAGTTCAAGTCCATCTGGAAACCAGTTAGGTAGATATAACCTCAAAAGATTAATATGTAGAAAATGACATTCCTTTTACTCTGGAAAACTAGAGTGCTTTGAACAGCCTAAGACTGATTCTTCTACAGCTCATTTTCCTTCTGCATGGATTTATGTTCAAGTTGAGGAAGCACATTACTCCACCAAGGATAATGCAGAAAACAATGGGAAGGAGTGTGGGCACAGAGAAATGCATGGCATTGAAGTATGAGTGTGAAAACTCTGCTCACGGGTGGGAGGGCTCTCTTTTTCTCTCTCTTATTTTTTCTGCCCCAAGAAAAGGCTTCTCTCTAAACAGTTTACACATGGTATCTCAAGACAACTATTTCTAACTCCTCTGTATTCTGAAAAACTGCACTCTGATTTCTTCATTTTCTACGTAAAACTTCCCAACAATTTGACAGGTTTCTAGACTCACTCCATGGAGGTATGTTTAATGCTGAGATATCTCCTGTAATGTGTGTGTAAACCCTTAAAGAGAAATCTGTCGTGACCACAGCCCTTCTACACATTACTCAACACAGTATACCATGGGTGTATCAGGGACTGGGGTGTGATATTGCATTGAGAAATCTGGCCCAGATGCAATATAGATCAATGAGCTTTCTCAAGAGGTCCCCTATTTCCAGGCTAGATAGTTGTTAAGTGCCTACTTAAAAGGCTGAAAACACACAAGGGAAACAAAATTCAGGGAATTTTCATAGAACATTTCTTTAGAAACTCCTATAAGACTACCTATTACATTCATAATGGTTTCATAAAATGAGCTGATCACTAGCACTGTATGTTCCAGAAATGCAACTACCTTAGAGAGTCAGATGGCTGGGTGTTTGG
Source organism: Tonatia bakeri (assembly GCA_004024845.1). Lineage (NCBI taxonomy): Eukaryota > Metazoa > Chordata > Mammalia > Chiroptera > Phyllostomidae > Tonatia > Tonatia bakeri. The sequence goes on from PVIA01006195.1 coordinate 75,289, forward strand.
CAGCCATATTTTTTACTTGCTGACAACCATGATTTGCTCTTTTCAAATAATTTTATGAATGATAAAATTTCAGTAAAATGGGCACAATATTGGAACATAAGCCAGTTTTCATGAAGTTAATAAAATAAGTAAGGAATTTTTGTTCTAATGAATGAAACAAGTTTAGTCTTATCTGTGTGTCAGTTAAAAAGTAAAATATGTAAGTTCAAATGACTTAGGTAAGTGGCAAACCACAAGCACTCAGCATATACAGCCATGTGGAATTATGTCTAGTGTTCCACTTCTTGGCTGGAAAACATCAGGTTTCTTGAAGGAAGTGTGGTAGACCAGATATATGCAGGGTAAGCAGGAAAGTCTTTCCAACAAGGGATTTTCATGAACAAGGGGCTTGCTGCCATTATTACTAAGCAACAACTATTTCTGGAGCACTGTTCCCAGCACTTTTACATATCTGATCTCACCACTCTTCTCAGCTACTCTATGAAGTTGGTATCATTACCTCTGTGTTTCAGATGCTTACTTTTGGGGAAATTATGTGAATTTTGCAAGGTCTCACACATAGTACATGACTTCAGATAATCTCAAGATATGCTGATTCCAGATCCCCAAGCCCATGCCAATGTACAAAAGAATACATTTGATTACAGGTAGTAGAAAATCAAATTATTTTTTTAATTAAAACTTCAACTTGTCAATTTGGGTGATTCTGAAAATTGATTATTTCAAGAATTAATTTTCAGTGAACTGGTTTGCCTTTCTATCCAGGACTCTAGTTAAAAATACAAACAAGACCATGGAGAATAAGGACACCATTTACTGTAAATAGACAGTGAGCCAACCCTGGGCTAGATCTGCTACAATAATTATCTCCACTTAATCCAAATGATAACTGTTCAAATCAGGTATTATTATTCTCATTTTACAAAGGGGAGATTTGAGGTTAATAATAGAAATTTCCTAAGGAGGAAGAATGAAGACAGCTTGTCTCAAAGACCAGGTGGCCAGGTATATAGTTCCCAAGTTGTGGAATGCAAATCGAAATTACCATCTCTGCCCTACATCTATACAGACTGGGATGAGAAATGAGGTCACTCAGACTTCACTGACTCAATAGAAAAGGCTCAACATCACCATAGATTTCAGCATCTGGAGCAAATAGCAGGTGGGCTGTGAAGATTACCAGGTGGTGACTCAGGGGGAGTGGTGGCAGGGAAGGTGGCACAAGTGATGGATCAGATCCAGACATTCCACCTGTAGGGGTGAGACATTGCCATCTCCTGTCAGTGGAGGCAGCTCCACATTCTGTGTAGCCACCTGCCTGCTGGTCCCTGGTCCTCAGCTCAAGTCTGCACTTTCTCTTTGTAAAGCCAAGTAGGTCTGTTTGATGCAAAGCAATGCACTATGCCTCCCAAAGGCAGCCTAGTGCTTTCTGGACTAATGCCACTTGCCCTGTAGAACAAAGAGGAAAGGGAGAAGGTCTCTTTTCTTATAACCTCAAAGCATAGACCTGAAGGGCATGTGCTCAAGTCTGTTCCAGGGGCCCAGCTATAAGGGAACAAGAGGGATGCACAGGGCATGGTTTGACTGTTAGTTATCCAGCAAGCTATCATTTGGGTAGATGTTCAGAAATGCCGTGTCCCCAGGCTGACATGTTGTATGAGCCTTAGTTCTTTATTACTCACTGGACAAATAGCTTTCTTCCCTTTCTTGTCACTTTCTATAACTGTCACTGACCAGCTGGGAGGGATTGCCTTGAATTTCTCTACTCCAGTGATAGATCAGGGTATAACCAGTGATTGTTACATGCCCTGCCACAATTGTCACATGTGTTTCCACTGTGGCTCCAGGAAGAACAGGGCTCGAGAAGAAAGGGAAAGGACCTGGGAAGATTTCCTTTTATGATCTACTTGGGTTGACATGATGCCATATCTATCAGATTGTTTTGTTCCAATCACTAATCTCAGACCTTCTCAGATCAAATGTCTCTAGTTAGTGAGATAGTAAGTATATATATAATTTTTTAAATTTACAATTTAGTGGTTTTTAATACATTCACAAAGTGGTGCAACCATCACTGCTATCTAATAGGAGAATGTTATCATAACCCTCAAAAGGAATTTGTTCCCGTTAGATCCCATTCTTCTTTTTCCTCAAGCCCCTGGCAACTGCTCATCTACTTTCTGACTCTGTCTCTATAGATTTGCCTATTTTGAACACTTCATAAAATAGAATCACAATATGTGTCCTTTTGTGTCTGGATTCTCTCATTTAGCATAGTGTTTCTGTGTTCATCTGTGTTATAGCATATGTCAGGACTTTGTTCCTTTGTATGGCCGAATAATATTCCACTGTATGAATACATCACATCTGTTTATTCCTTCACCAGCTGATGGAAATTTTAGTTGTTCCACATTTTGGCTATTATGAATAGTGTTGCTATAAACATTCATATACAAGTTTCTGTGGACATGTTTTCATTTCTCTGGGGTAATACCTAGGAGTGGAATTTGTGGATCATGTGTAACTCTCTAGTTAACTTCCTGAAAAACTGCTAAATCATTTTCCCTAGTGGCAACACCATTTTGCATTCCACTAGCAATGACACAGAGTGAAGCAAGGCAAAAAATTAGTGCCAAGTAAGGCAAGTAAGTTATTGAAATGAGAAATGTACAGTGTCATTAGTGTGTGAGATAAAAGCAGAAAAATAGTGCAGGTAGTGACTACAAGGCAAAAAGTAGGATTGTGTGGCTTAAAGGAGAAATAAGAAAATATCTCAATTCTTTGTGTGTCAGTGACCAAATGTGATTTATACCAATAACACTAAGCTAGGAGGCTGCCTTCCACATGCAAGAGCAAGAAACTAAGAGAACAGATATCCTGAAATATACCAGAAAGCTTCCTTTTTCTGTCAACCAGAGAAGTAACAATAGGGGCTTGTAAGGAAGAGAGCTTTTAAATGTTTGTGGATTATTTTTGTTTTTGTCAAAATATTTTAGGTGAACAAAGGAAATCAATATAAATGATAGAGATCTCTGATACATTCAGGAAACGGAAAACAATGTCCAACAGAAAGAGCTGGACAGATCCATACTGATTAAGAAGCGGTGGAAAATTCCATCCCCGTCTAAGTATTGACACCCTCTGAGACTGCACAAGGCAGAATCTCCACTGTGCACGTTTAGCCAGTGGATGCCGAGTTGGAATGACTGACTCAGTCAAAGACACTAGTCAGCTTTTACGCCTATATCCCAGAGCAGCTTCTCTCACAGGTGTTTTATCCATATACAGGATCACTTGGGAAAGAGATGTTTTCTGAGGTTAGTATGGAGAAGGCTTAATTAAAATTACTCATAGGTATTTTGATAGTTCTAGGGCATTTGTCTTAGCTGTTAGGGAGGTTCTGCTTTAAGTCCCCAGAACATTATGGAAATTAATACAGTAAGTCAGGCCTGTGACCGTCCGGAACAGAATTACATCCCCAAACCAAGGTTCTCTTGCCCAGTACCTGGTGCCAGTCGAATGAGGCTGAGTTCGGTAAGGCAGAGCAGAAACTTTATTCTTTGATCAAGGAATGGAGAAAGGTGAGCTTGCATTCTAACTTCATAGGTTGAAGAGATAGTGATTAAGTTCTTTCAGGTGCTTAGTCATTCTTGTATTGCACTTGGCCCCTTTGCTCATGATGTCCCATCTCCATCTTTGTATTTGTACTCGGCCCACCACAGTTGCAGTAGGGAACCCTTTTCAGCTCCTGTAGGCAAGCATAGTTTGTGACATTAAGTATTGAGAAACGTTAGAATCTTTTAGACGATAGCCTGGTGCATTAAGACCACAGGGCTGACAACTGAGCTTCTGGCTTCAACCCCACAGATTAGGAACATGCTAGAACTCTTCCTGGTTACTGTCAGCCACTTTTGGATCTGTCTTTACATAAACCTTTACATAAACCTTTACACAAACCATGGGTTTACGTAAACCTTTTACAAAATCGCATCATACTTTGGCTTCCCCCATGTTTTTGGAGACGGGGTTTCACAGCATGTTACAGAGTCCAGGGGTGTGCAATGCATGTTGATGTGCACCTCTGACTCGTGATGTGTGCTCAGAGACCCTGCTGTCCTGAGTCAGTGGGCCACCTTCCCTCATGTTACCCTCCTCCTGAAGTGCAGCCCTCATGTCTGTGTCCAGGCAGTGGAGGGAGGGAGAGAGTGAGGGTGGAAACAGGTGCCAGAGTTTCTTCATTGACAGCAGGGACAAGCTGCCCAAGAAAAATTCCACTTGCATCTCATTGGTCAAAATATAATTATAGTCATATGACCACAAACAACAAGGAAGGCTCGAAATGCAATTTTAATTTCTAAAGCCATTTGTCCAGCAAAAAATATGGAGTTTTCCAGTTTGGTAATTTATTTCAATTACCATGAAATAAAGGGAGAACAAATACTGGGGACAGACTTCAGTATTTGCAACATTTGGGAAGTACAGTATTAGTCTGTGAAATGCCATTCTTTTTTCCAGTTTCCCTACATTTGCCTCTTTTGAGCTTCAGCGTTGCCTTACACTTTTAATGTAACTGTCTTAATATCTTTTCAGAGTAATTTAATGATCTGGAGAGCTCTGGCTGAGGAAATGGGAAGAGATAGGGCTGCACTTAGTGGAGTCAACTTAGCATATGTTCTCTGGTTTCTGGGTAGCCCTTTGCTCCTGGGTGCCCTGCCCTTGGGTCTTTGCTCTGCTGGGAGCTCTCCATTCTCCTGCGAGGTCCTGTTCAGGTCTGACCTAACTCACAAGGTCTTCAAAGTGTCCTCAGCCTGAAATTACCATGTTCTCCATTTTCATCATCTCTGGCCTTTCATTACTATTTTTACTATCATGGACTTCTTTTTATTCACCTCACATACTTGTCTCTGCTGTTGAACTATAAAGTCTGAAAGGGAAGGAATTGAGAAACCTGGGCTGTAGACTCAGCTGTTAGTTACTGTGGGGCCCAGAGAGAGAGAGACAGTAGTCCTCCCAGGGTCCCATTTCTCACCTGTTACAATATTTTTTAAAACAAATAGCCAAGGTCTTTGAGACTCATGAAGAAAGTATAACTCATGCTACCTCTATGTTCTGAAAGTTAGAAACACACGTTCTCTGTCCCTTACATAAACTAAAATGAATATCCCAAGTAAGTTGTTTATTGTCTCCCAATAAACACAAGCCTAGTAGAAAAGTAAAAAATGTGTTTATTGAAGTATATGAGTTAAACACTGAGAATCATAAATCTGAGTGATTAATATTAAATTCCATGGACTGTTTAATTATTACACTAAGACCCTCCATTCTAGAAAATAACTTGCAAGGAGTATTTCATGAACATTTATTGTGATCTTTCAAATTAAATAGAATCTTTTACATGTTCTTAAAGTGTTGTTTATGGCATGAGCTATGTCATAACATACGTTATGATATGTTAGTAAGATTGGAAAGAGCTTGAGACCTTATTTGAACAGTTAAAATATTCAGTACATAATCACCAGATGTTCACCTAGAAAATAATTTCATTTAAATCCAGTCAAAGTAAGCTTTAATATTCAAAAGAGGATAGAATTGTTATTTGAAAAACTCTGTTATTCAGAGTGTTGTGGCAAGAATTAAATAAAGCCCAGGACCTTAATACTTTAATGGAAATTGTTCTTTCAAAAACTGGAAATAAAAATAGAAATAAGTTAACCTTTTAGGTTGTGGAAATGAACTTATAAAATTCTCAGACCACAAATGTTAAGATACACTCACATAAAAAGAGAAAATAAAAAGATTAGTAAGAAGTGTTTGTTTTATTTTTATTTGGTTTAGTTCTATGCAAATAACTTTGAAAAACCTGCATAAAATAAAGAATATTGCTTTGAAGAATGTAACTTACCAAAACTCAATGAAAAGGTAAAAAAAAAAAAATCTAGGCATTTAGAGGTCCAAAGAAGAAATGCAAAAAGTAGTCATAAAGTTGCTTTTGTTCCTTTAAAAGTTTTCCCAGGGGAATTCTATAAAACCTTTAAAAAACTTATAATTCTAATGTTATTTAATTTTTTTCAGGTCATAAAAAAGGGAAAGTCCATAAGTACATTTTTTTGAGGCAAATATAACATTAATACCAAAGGAATAACAAAGATCACGAGCAAGGAAATTCATAGACCAATCTTACTTAAAAAGTGCAAAATCCAAAATAAAATATTAACCAGGAAAACTCAGTAGTTCCTTAAGATAATAGTAAATCACTACCAAGTGGATTTATTCTAGAAGTACAAGGTAAGTCAATATCATGAACTATAAACTATTATTTTATAGTGTTAATAAGAAAAGTGTATGACTATCACTAACAATGCTGAAAAACAGCACTGACTTGGCACTGTGTTTTTTGGGAAAACTCAAGCATCATTCTGTTGATGTCAGGAAAATTTAAACAATGTCCGCTGTCACATTACAGTTTAATGTTGGACTAAAATATCAACCAATGTACTTAAGAAAAGATAAATATTAGAGGTTCACATATTACTGGGAGGAGTTAAGATTATCTTAAATATTATTTCATATTTAGAAAACTATAGAATAATTAATAATTACAGAAATATTGCTAATTTTAGAATTAATGACAGCAGTACTCAAAACTGTTAAAAACCAAATCTTTGGCCTCATCTAGAGCAGGATTCAAGTATCTGTTCCTTCACTAACTAGCTAGATGTCCTGAAGTTCCTTGACTTCTCTGTATCTTTTCCATCGCTCTACAATGTGAATGATAATAGTACCTGCTTTATAGGTGGCTGACTTGAGGATTACATGAGACAATAGATGTGAATTGTTTAGTATAGTATATGGCATATCCAAAGGACTCAAACAGTATTAACACTCAACTTTTTATCATTAAAATCATTTTTTTGGATCTCCTATTTGATCTTATTATGAAATATTGGTATTTTTATATTTATGGTTATCCTTCATTTCCTTTCCATATTACACTTCTTTTTTTCTGATATCTGTGTTCCTAGAAATTGTGTCTACAGAAAAGAAACCTCAGCTGTGGGATGCAGTGGAGTTGGAAGGATGACAGAGGGCCTAGCATTTGGGTTTCTTGGAAGAGAATTAACTGGGATGTTGATCAGGAAATGTTACCAACACTATTTGTCATGCTAGGAGGTGACCTGACCCAAAGGAAGGAACCACGGGGACCAGGAAAGGAGAGCAAAGAGGTTCTGGCTGGTTCTTAATTAAGAGTTCTCATTAGCAGTCAATAGGAACAGACATGCTGATTGTGTTCTGAGAAACTTCCAATCTGTGTGAGAGAAAGAATCACTGAGAAAGTGTTACTTGAGTCTTCCTGTCATGCCTGGGCATGTCGGCAGGTTGGTTGCTATGACTGTAAATCTGATTATAGGTTGGCACATATAAACCACCATCTGCCCTCATGATTTAGCTCAGCCTTTATGACAGTATGGATTTAGTATAGTAATTTCGATGTTTTTAGCTTAGATAAATGGTGAGTAAATTATATCTTCATAACATATGTTATGAAGATTAGTGGTAGCAAGCAGTTTATAATGTATATTGTTCCTGAAGGAAAATTCTATGGAAATTTTAATATTACATCTATTACAATGAATCTGAAGTACCCCAGACATGTGCTTACTCCTCCCTTTTTCTAAATTAATTAATGTGGAGCTCATTTTCAATAAAATGGAATGGATGGTTTTTGATCAGTTTGCCTAACAAAGTGATGAACCCAGCCAGCTGCTAGAAAACTTAGTAATGTTTCAGATGTTGAACACAAAACCAGTGATTTCTGGGACCATCAGGAAAGTTACCAAAAGATATAACAGCAGATTGTGGGCTAAACTACTATTCACCACTCTATTTTTCTCAGCATCATGCCTCTTCAGCCTCTTCTAATACATTCCTTTTTTCCTTTCAGTAACATCTGTCCAACTGCCTCAGAAAAATGCTTACACACACATATACACATGCACCTTAATAGTTATACATCTGCCATATTTCTCTATCGCTTCCTCAGCTCTTTCCCTTTGTTTAAAAAACTGGTAAGCTTTAGGCATCACATTACTGTAATGTTATTTTTTCCTATTGACATCTGAACATATTACTAGATAATTATGCATTAATTAGTATTTCAGGAAACTAGCAACTTCAGACATAAGAAGTAACTCCCTTGGATTAATAAAATGTATATAAGACATAGGAAATGCAATGAAGCTAAAGAAACACTTGTTTCTTTTTTAAGTATATTTTATTGATTATACTATTATAGTTGTCCCATTTTTTTCTCCCCACCTGTCCTGCACCCTGTCCATCCACCATCCCCCCCTTAGTTTATGTCCATGGGTTATATCTATGAGTTCTTTGTCTTCTCCATTTCCTATACTATTCTTAACCTCCCCCTGTCCATTTTGTACCTACAAATTATGCTCCTTATTCCTTGTATCTTTTCCCCCATTGTCCCCACTCCCCCTCCCCACTAATAAGCCTCCACGTGATCTCCATTTCTGTGATTCTATTCCTGTTCTAGTTGTTTGCTAAGTTTGTTTTTGTTTTTTAGATTCATTTGTTGATAACTGTGAGTTTGTTGTCATTTTACTGTTCATAGCTTTAAACTCCTTTTTCTCTTAGATAAGTCCCTTTGAAATTTCATATAATAAAGCCTTGGTGATGATGAACTCTTTTAACTTTACCTTATCTGGGAGGCACTTTATCTGCCCTTGCATTATAAATGAAAGCTTTTCTGGATAGAGTAATCTAGTTGTAGGTCTTCGTTTTTCATGACTTTGAATACTTGTTTCCAGCCCATTCTTGCCTATAAGTTTTCTCTTAAGAAATCAGCTGAGAGTCTTATTAGACTTATGGAAACTCCTTTGAAGGTAACTCTCTACTTTTCACTTGCTGCTTTTAAGATTCTCTCCTTATCTTTAACCTTGGTTAATTTAATTATGATGTGTCTTGTTGTGTTCCTTCTGTGGTCCAACTTCTTCAGGACTCTCTGACCTTCCTGGACTTGCATGTCTATTTACCTTGCCAGATTGGGGAAGTTCTCCTTCATTATGTTTTCAAATAAGTTTTCAGTTTCTTGCTCTTCCTCTTCTCCTTTTGGTACCCCTATGATTTGGATGTTGGAGTACTTAAAGTTGTCCCAGGGGTCCTAAACTTCTCCTCATTTTTTTGAATTCTTGTTTCTTCATTCTGTTCCAGTTGAATGTTTATTTGTTCCTCTGTTCCAAATCATTGATTTGAGTTCTGGTTTCTGTCCCTTCACTGTAGGTTCCCTGTATATTTTTCTTTATTTCATTTTGTATGGTCTTCACAGCTTCCTTTATTTTGCACCTGTACTCAATCATTTCTGGGAGCATCCTGATTACCAGTGTTTTGAACTCTGTATATGATTGGTTGGCTATCTCCTTTTAGCTTAATTCTTTTTTTTTGAGTTTTGATGTATTCTTTCATTTGGGGCATATTTCTTTGTCTCAGTACATCTGTCATGTTGTAAGAGTGGAGCCTTAGGTATTAGCTGGAGTGGGGCAACCCACTTTGCTGCAAGTGGCACCGTATTTGGGGGAGCAGTTGGAGAGGGGTCAGAGAGGGAACAATGCAGCTTGCTCAGCTCTTTCCCTGCTTTCCATCCCTTTTCCTACTACCACAAGCAAATTGTGCCTTTTTGGTGCTGATTCCCAGGTGGATGAGGTTGTGTATGTTCTAGGATCCCATGGATCCCTCCAATAGACTCTCCTGTAAGAATGGGAGTTTTTCCCGCCACTGAAACCTCCACAGGTTTTCACAGCCGAGGTTTTGAAGCTTTATTTCTTCACACTGGAACCCTAGGTTGCGTGGTCTGTCTCACTCCCTCAGTTGTTCTTCTTGATTTATCTGTACATTAATGTGGGACTACCTGGTCTACCAGCCATTGCCTTCCCATGCTTCCTCTCCATCCTGACTGCCAGTTGCCACCACTCCTACCAGTCTGGATGAATGTTGAGCTATACAATTCATTTTCTGGCAGTTCTGGCTTTTTTTTAAATTAGTTGTTGTTCTTCTGGTTGTGTGAGAAAGTGAAGTATATCTACCTACACCTCCATCTTGGAAGGACGTTATCAAATATTTTTTTTCTTTAGAGTGGTTGTTTAATTTTTCTGAAGCTACAAGCTATTTAAAAGCCAGGAATGTGTTTATTTTTCCTACCATTATGTTGTCCACACTCAGAACAGTGCCCACTGTAGGGCGAGCACTTCATAAATATTTGCAAAATGGATGATCTCATGTAACACCCACTGTATGTCAAGCACTGAGTCAGATCCTGGATAAAATGAAGAGTCAACATTAAAGGTAACCACAGTCTGTAAAGAGCTGTGGGAATACCAAGAGGAGCAGTTGCCTCTGCTCATGATATGATGGTACACAACACAGGGAACATTATGGAGAGGATTTGAATTTTAATCTGGACCTGGACCAGTAAGTAGGCATTCTCTAGATAAAATGGAAGAATGGAGAAAATATGCTAAATAAAGAAAATAGCCTGGCTGGCATAGCTCAGTGGATTGAGCGCGGGCTGCGAACCAGGCATCACAGGTTCGATTCCCAGTCAGGGCACATGCCTAGGTTGCAGGCCATGTCTGCCAGCAACCGCACATTGATGTTTCTCTCTCTCTCTCTCTCTCCCTCTCCCTTCCCTCTCTAAAAATAAATAAATGAAATCTTTAAAAAAAAAGAAGAAGAAAATAGGATTACAAAAGGCATGGAAGCTTGGCAGTGCCTTTAGGACCCCTAAGTGAAAAGAGTAACCAGAGCGTAGCCTGCATGTAGAGGTAAGTGTGAATCAAAGAAGGCTTAGAAGGTGGCAAAAGAATTTGAACTTCATTAAGTAGAGGGAGCCACATGAGACTGTTACAATAGAATGATAAAAGAACAAGAGTAAATACTAAATGTTGGAAAATGTCTCCTTTTAATGAGGAATGTAGAAACTTCATGGAGAAAGGTAAATTCACATGGTCAAATGTTATAAAAGCCTGATGACTTAGTAGAACACCTTTGGTATTTAGAACTTCAGGTGATTTTGGAAACTCTAGGTAATTGGTCATTACGGAATTCAAATTAAAAGGAGTGAAGAAGCTACTATGAGGTGACAAAGTCTTTGAGCATTTTGACTATTCTATGAAGATTTAACAATGAGAGGAAAGGAAGACACTTGAGAGCTTGATAAGGTAGCACTCTCTGAGAATTGTCCAGAAAAAATAATCATCAGAAGAAAGGACTGAACATTACAGAGACATTATTCATGGGGCAATCCCAAGAAATTAAAGGAGGAAGTGGGGTTTATTGCTTGGTCTTTAAAATGATTAAATTCATTCCATCACTGTTTTCAGATCATGGAAATTGTGAGTTCTTGAAGGTCCAGAAACCATAAATGTGTTCTAGGGAATGTTTATTAGGTTACAATCATAAAAGAATCATGCTGTTTTGAGGACTTTTTTAGGGGTGACACCTCAGAATACATGGGGATATGATTGGGTCTAGCCTGCATTGGGAAGTCAGTAGCCAGGACGTTGCCTTGCAGACTGCCTTTCCTCATATACACTCTGTTTCTTAGAGAAAGTGATTGAATATAATTCATTCAACTTGGATCTGCAGTAGAAGGAAGTTAATTCCTGGTAATAATGTAGTTGTGAAAACACTTTTCACATGTGAATCAGGTAGATGGTGGGCTGAGAGATATAAAAATTCTAAAAACATTTCTTCTGAGGCTTTGAACCAAATTTAGCATGGTAATACCAGAGCATGAATGAAAACTGTGATTGAAAATGAACAATGGACCAATGAATGAACTCAAGAAGTTTGCAAGTAATGTGAAAGCACAGGGTATTTTCCCTTCCAACATACTTCCTAGGAAAAGTGAGCAAAGATAGGTTGGTGACATTTGCATTCAATTAATGCGTCTGGTTGTAGAGAAAGGGCCTGTGAACTCAAGACACTAGCAACAATAACCAGGTTAAAAATATGGGGTTGAGCAGTTACATGATTGGCTGTTACCTGAACTTTATGTTGGATTAAGTTCTGTTCTTCAAAGCATGAAATGCACTAGATCTCATCATGCTTTTCTAAGTGGAGCTTTTGTAGAAAGAATGACTTTCAGTAATTAAAATACCTGATGAGTATCAAAACCAGCAAGGCAGTAACTTGTACAAACAAAGCAGGGGAGGATAAGAAGGTACAAGTTTTTCCGCTTCTAAGCCAAAGGGGAGTTTCAGATTTAAAAGAGCTAAATCCTTGGCTGTTTGAACAAGCTTGGTGTTGCCTAAGTTGCTAAGTGAAGAATGTCTTAAAGGAGAAGAGAAAGGAAAGAGTCGTTTCCTAAGTAAAATATTTTACATTTATTTTTAAGAAAGTAGTACTTCTGAAAATAAGCCAAGGAAAGAATCAATAAGTAGAAAATCAACAATATAAGATTCTGAGTGTTCCTGTGTTTCTGGTAGTATATATTATACTGGCTGGCCTTTAATTTCAGGCTCTTTGGGACATATGTTTTTTGCTACAGTGGGGTGAGGCACACAGATAATTTGGATCAGAAAAAAGATGCTCATATTTAATGATGAACAGAGATGTTCAGAAGAACTGAAGATCTCAGCTAAAAGACAAAACAGGGCATTAAGGCAATAAGGACACCCAGATACCTAAGGGTTGTGTCCTTTTCATCTTTTTGTTCCTAGGATTTACATCACTCTCAGGTTTTCCATCCATACAGAATTTTTTGGAAAATGTATTGACCAAAGGAAGACCAGGTCATAAGTGATCTTACTGATAAGTAAACTACAGTGATGGGGAAATTCAGGGATAGAGTTGCTCAGAAATTCAGGCTCTTGGAATTATAACACAACATCTGTTAGTAGATAATGGAAGACAAAATTTACCAGGGGCTCAGGATCAGACCCACGTCCTGAGAGAACAGAACTAGTTTTAGAGGTTCAGATACTAAAGGAAATTTGCCAAAGTAAGAGTAAGGCCTAGGGATTGAGGTAGAAGCCCATTCACCAGTCTCTAAAGAAATACATTTTATGTTCTATTTCTGTAGAAAACTAAAGGTTAGCTTGCTGGATTAACAGCAAGTATTAATTTAAATTATGATGAGGGCAGCCTAAAAAGTCCTTGTTAGTTAAGGAACATAATAATGGAATGAGAAATATTGGTGCTGGCAGGTTTGGGCACAGAGCTGGTTATCTTAGTTGGTTCACTGTGAGCGACTCCCTGTGCGAGCACTGCTGATGTCTAAACACAGCTCCTCTTTTGAGAGTCACTCTTTCTATGTATATGCAGGTATATGCATTTTATACACATCTATCGTACACCGTTGAAGTAAAATTCCTCATGAAACTCGACCTCTAAATAAAGATAATTAAAGTGAAATCAAGTCTACATTTAAGAAACAAAAGCGATCTCCAATGTTGTAATTCTGGGTTGTCTGTCTACTTTCCCTGCTACTCATTTACTAAACCAGCTGCAGGGCTCAAATCTTGCCCTACATAACTTCTAGAGAAAGGATAGAGGGAACTTACAGAACTGAGTACCCAATGGAGACATTTTTATACCAACCTCTATTTGCACAGTTACTGGGCTTGTTAATTTTTAATTATTTTAAAATCCTGAGTACCATTTAATCTTGAGCTGGGACACATTCCTGGTTCTTCTCATACATGGAAAACTGCAATGGAGTAATATATAGATGGTACACAGTGTTTCTATCCACCTCTTCTGGAAAACATTGCCCCTTGAACTGGGAGGGCTCAGAACTTTCTAGGAACTAATTCGCATCCTCTTTAATATTCATCATAAACCAGGACCAGGCTTCCCCAAGTGTAAATTCAGTTGTTCAGACCCTGCTTAGCACAGCTGGTTTATCAAACAGGGTATTATGGTATCTAAATACAAACAAAAAAGCTTTTTGATTTGAAAAGTTTTCATGAGAAGTCATTAAATTTATTGTGATATTTCTCATTATGCAGAAAAGGACCAGATTACCATCTGATAACAGATGAGCACATTTATAAATGCTGAATGCTAAACTGAAGGCAACATGTGATTGGACACAATTCATAATTATTTTGCTTTATTGTATTTGTTGCAAAGACAGCAAGGGGTAACAAGGCTCTGATATCCTCTGTAGGAGGCTGGGGTAGCAGGGAGACAGGTAGAGGTAGTCTGTCCCTAGGGGCATACACCAGACCCCCAATGCTGGATTTGAGCATTTGTTGAGAGGCTGTGTGGACAGGTGTTAGCACTGAATGTGCAGATTCAGAGAGAAAGGTGGAGGATAGAGGAAGTAGACATCCTGGTGGATTAATCTGCACTTGGGTTGATAGGTGTCCCTATCACCCAAGTGCATATCGATATGGTGGGGTCTGTGGTGATCAAGATGGAACTACAGCTGGGGAGGAAAGACAAGCTATGGGACTTGTTCAGGAGGAAAGTGGTAAGGCCCCTTGGTATTTACTTGAACAATCAGGTGGACAATCAGGAAGATGTAAATGACCAGGAGAAAAAGTGCTAGTTGCTCCAGAGGTAAGAGGAGGTTTACTTGCCTGGAGGTGAGTCACACCAACCAGCTGTGGAAACCATACTTTTTCTTTGCATGCTATAATAACAAAGAATACATACTATTTCTTTGCATGCTATAATTGTCAAACAATACACACACACACTTTTTATTAAGTAGAATACATACACAGAAGAGTGAATATAAGTGTGTGAAGAATTTATAGACAGCATCTGACAGTGCACAGCTCTGTAAATATTTTTAAATGAATGAATGAATGAATGAATGGCCCTTCGTAGAATATGATTATGATGATGGTGATGATGCATTTATTAAAGAGAAAACTATGGACTGAAGGACGAAAACAGATACAGTAGTGATTAAATGACACAATTGCAACAGATTCACAAGAATGTGGCTTGTTATCTTCAAAAATATTTTTAAGCAAGGAAAGGCCATGGAAGGCTAACTGAACTCAGAGTACAGGTGCGTCCCACAGTCAGAGCCGGTCTGACACTTCATCTTCTATTTTGCAGTAACTAAAAGGAAAAAGAATGGCTGAATTTGCTAAAAAATAAATACATGCACTATTATAAAGAATTTCCTCCATATGATTTTTGGTGGGAAAATCATGTAACCTCTTGCTTCTCTGTTCCTCTTGGGCATAGTGAATATGTTTTTGATGGCTCTGGGCCATTTTGCTTTATTCCTTACAAGGAAGAGAAATGAGCTAGGAAATTTTCTCAAGAATCCTGGCTGCTGTTTTAGTAGCTAAAAAAATACTTGTTTGTTTTTTCTTAAATATCTGTTACATATATTAGGTAAATCTACTGCTTTAAGAAGAGAGCAACAAAGTCATTCAGAGAGGCTGACCAAAAAAGAAAGAACAAAGGCAACCCAGGCAAATGCCACAAAATGAAACCAATGATGGTCATATTTACTTCGGTCAAGTCTGAATTCAAAGAAAAGTGAATTAAGTGAGGCAAAGAAGGGAACTTTATAGTGGTAAACATTATGACCACAATGAAGAATATGTATGCACCATTAAACATAACATGACAAAATTATAAATTTAAGTGTACCAGAACTATGAGGAAAAATAGATAGAAACTCAGTAGTCATAAGCTTTTGTAGCACATGACCGAACAACTTATCAAAAATAATAAAGACATGAAAAACCTAAGTCATCAAACAATTATAAAAATTGACAATTAATTTTGCTACTGAGAAAATTGTAATTCTCAAGGTAGAAGGAGCACAGAGAACATTCAATGAGTCAAGAGTATACTTCATTTCAATGTGTTGAATTTATAAAGATTTTTCTGGTAATATTTGTGCTCTGGTGTCCCATTATAAAAATCCTTTAATATTGCAATAATAAAGGCATTCTTCTAAATTTTCTTCTAAAAGTTTTATACAGATGTTTCTCAGCTTACAGTGGGGTTATGCCCTGATAAGCCCATTGTAAATAAAAATATTGATAAGTTGAAAATGCATTTAGTTCGCCTAACCTACTGAACATCATAACTTGTCCTAGCTGAACTTAAATATGTTCAGAGCATCTGAATTAGCCCACAGTTGAACAAAATCTTCTATCACAATGAACACACTGTAGAGTATCAACTGTTAACCCTTGTGATCTTAGGGTTAATGGGGAGCTGTGACTCAATGCATATGCCCAGTATCAAGAGAGTATCTAATATCTATAGCCTGGAGAAAAAAATCAACATTCAAAATTCAAAGCACAGCTTCTACTGAGTACATATAAATTTCATACCATTGTGAATTTGAAAAGTGTAAGTTGAACCCTTGTAAGTCGGGGGCCATCTATAGTTTTTTTCTTATATTTATATCTTCAATCCACTTGAAGTTAAGATATTATGCATGATGTAAAGTAGGTAGTCTATCTGATTGTTTGTTTATCTCACAAGGAAAATCAATTATTACAGTTTATTTTTGCCTTCCTGATTTGCAATGCTTTTTTCTGTCATAAACCAGGTTTCTGCATGTCTGCGGGTCTCTTTCCTGGGTTCTCTGATCTGGCCTGTATAAATGTGAAGAGATGCCTGCTTCATTAATCATAGAAGTGCAAATTAAAACCATTTCAGATCTACTAACTTGGCAAAATTAAAAGGCCAGATAATATTGGTTGTTTACACAGGCATGAAACAATAGAGGTATTCATCTGTGCTGGGGAGAGAGTAAACTGATAAAACTATGTTGGAATAGTCTGGACTTGCCTAGTAAATTTGAACTCTTTGACTCAGAAACTCAATTCCTAGACATATTCCTCAAAGGAACCTTGAACATGTACAGCAGGAGGCATACATACAAATGTTCACAATAGCACTGCTTGTTAACTAAAAACCTGGAAACACACCAAACACCTGTGCCGGAAAGCCTGAATAAATAACTTATGTTGCAGTCATATCATGAAAGATGCCCAGCAGTGAACTGGATTAACTTCGGTTACATGCACCAGCAAGGAGAAATTTCAAAAATACACCATGAGCAGAAGAAGCAGTCACTGAAGAATACATAAAGTATATGATGTGTAGAATAGATGATTTAGGGGTATATGCTGAAGTGATAATGTTATAAAGAAAGGCAAGGGGATTGTTAAAAATGCAGGATGATGATTATCTCTGGAGTGAGTTGGAATGAAAGCAGGATGTGATCATGGGATTTGTAAACTGAATGGTGGGTACTTTATTAAAAAATGATTTATTTTTTATTTTAAGGTATGTTTTATTGATTATGCTATTACAATTGTCCCAACTTTTTCTCTCCTTTATCTCCCTCTGCCCTGCAGCCCCACCCTCCAGCATTCCTACCCCTCCTTAGTTCATGTCCGTGGGTTGTACATCTTAGCTGTTTGGCTTCTCTGTTTCCTATCCTATTCTTAACCCCTCCCTGTCTATTTTATGCTTACCAATTATACTTCTTATTCCCTGTAATTCCTTAAACTATACCTATAAATCTGCATGATTTTTTCATATATGTAATGTATTTTTCAATAAAATTACTTAAAAAAGGAATTAACTATAATACAATATAATAAATGCTATGGAAGAATTAATTTTTAAGGTAATCATGGAAGAAGATTAGAATAATTTATCCAGTTGCTAAGAAAGCAAATCAAGGTTTGCAGTGGGCAGAGTCAGCCAGGAACTGGGGCAAAGGGAATTGGATGGCTTTGTGGTCAGGGTCACAAGGAACCTGAGAAAGCCAAGTAACCCTCCCTAAGCTCAGACAGCAGAATAGAGAGTCAGAGGACAAATGACCCTTAAGAAACCTCTAGGTACTGCTAAAAATGCACTGGTTCCACTTATAGGTGAGATCATATGGTATTTGTCTTTCACTGCCTGGCTTATTTCACTTAGCATAATGCTCTCCAGTTCCATATGATCTCACCTATAAGTGGAGCCTAATCCACAAAACAAACAAGCAAGCAAAATATAACCAGACACTGAAATTAAGAACAATCTGACAGTAGCCAGAGGGGAGGTGGGAGAGGATAATGGAGGGGAATGGGGGAAGGGTTTTCAGGAACGTGTATAAAGGACACATGGGCAAATCCAAAGAGGGATAAGATCAAGGGTAGGAAGTGAGGATGACTGGGGTGGGGGGAGAGTGGTGGTGGTGGATGGAAATGGAGACAAGTATACTTGAACAACAATAAAAAAATGTGGGAAAAAATGCACTGGTAATTTTATTACCTAATTGCCACTTTCGAGTGCACTAATTATTAAAATCTCACTGTTCCTTTATTCTACGTAATTTAAAAATACATTATAAATACCATGCAGAATCATTCTCGTTGGTTACATTTTCGGTTGACTGCTTTAGAGAAAGCCACCTTCAACTTTTCCATAAAATTTCTCCAAATTCCTTCATAAAATTAGTTGTTTCTTATATTTCCACAAACCATGCACTGAAGAACCCTGTTTAATTTTTAAATTAACACAAAGTTACTTCCTCAATGTCCCTAAATTTAGTCATTTATTTGTGGTTCTCAGCATGGTTTACTCCTTGCAGTAAGTAAAGTTGGCTGTACATCATTTTCTTGAGAGGGCAGTAAAGTTAGCTTGATCTGTATGAAAAAATATTTCACTGAAAGATGTTTTTGGACAAAGACAATAAAGGGGGAAGATTGAATGTAGGAGGTGGGTGTGCATATGGCAGGGGAGAGTAATTGGGGAAAATGGGGACAACTGTAATTGAACAATAATAAAAAAATTAAAAAGAAAGGGTTTCTTTTAGTCATTTTTCTCCAAAGACAGGTTAAATTTGGTATTGGATTAGTTGATTTTACAAATAAGCTGTGTGCCTTGAAGCTACAAATGAACAAATGTGTTTAGTGTTATTGTTACTAGTATTTCCACATCAGCTTTGCCAGTGTTGTCCAACTCTGTGCCCTGAAGAGGAGGTGATGTAGCAAGAAGTTCTCTCTTTCCCTTCTCTCATCCAAATCATATTGTTCAAGGCTGCACATCTTACTTCACTTACCCTCCACCTACTTCCTGTAGAAATAGGGCAATTGTATTGGACTAAACTTATGGACTGTAAGAGGTCCAATGATCTTGGAATCATGCTGGTAGTTCAGCCTCAGAGGGTTGTTGGAGTTTTTTTTAATCTCCTTCAGAAGCTGGATACAGATGCCATCTATGCTCAAGGCCAGCTCCTTAGAACTCCTTTTCTTTCTTTTTTTTTTTTTTTTTCTGAATTCCCTTAGTCTTAGCATTTTAGTTTTCTGGGAACTCTTCAGGACACAATGGGCAAAGTAAACAACAGGGAGTGGAACTGAGCCCACATTCTGATTCTGAGAAAACCCCACCCCCCTGGCAAGAATTCAAGCATGGAATGGGGAGGAGAAAGAAAGAGGCAAATTGTTCTACCAGCCCTCTACAATGCTGAAGAAAATTACCTCACATATTGACAGAAAGAGATATTCCTTCAGCATTTTGGTTCCCCATAGATGTTACTTTTTCGGCTGAGGGTTTAGGCTATTTTTCCAAGGTAATTAACTGATTTATTTTTTACTCCTCGGCATTCATACCTAGCACGCTTACAATAGTTCTTGTTACATGGGAATCCACTTTCCAAGGAAAATGTGTAAGAGAAGTTCAAATTGGTCAGTTAACAAAAATCTACTCTAAAAAAAAGACTTCTCTTTCACTTGATGATAAAAAACATGAGTGGGTGATTTTAGTCCCAGGGACTAATCACAAATAGCCTATGTTCAAAGCATTTAAGGAACAATCAATGAAGTTTTTGCAGAAGTCACATAGTGCTACTAGCAGAAATTTAATAAAAAGTGTCTGAAATTGTATTGCTAGAAATTCCATCAAAGTTGATTATGAACTGATGTGATGGAGAAAATGGAAACCAGACATAAAAATAAATTCATTCCATTTGTACAGCCTATAATGAACCAGAGAAGCCTATATAAAATCAGCAATGGATGTGACAAAAAGGGGCCATATAATAAACCTGACAAGCTCAGTGACCAAAAGTAACCTTACAAGATGGTCTGATCACAAATTCCTACCTGGACAGGTCAAGGCAGGTTGTCACATCCCAGGCTTACAGCCTCCTTAGTAAAGGCCAGACTTTACCTTAATGAGCCTGTTCACTGTTCTTACTCTTCTAGAATAACACACCTTTGAAATGTCAGGGTAATTTTCTTTTCTAGACCCCTCAGGGCACAACCATAGGCACTAGAGCAGGAAACTCATTGTAGTCATGTTCCCCACACACCATCCATCTCCACAAGCTGTAAATGTTAATTGTTAACTATCCTGTACTCACTAATCCTAGAGATTCCTTCCCATTTGCTTTCTCCCTCCTCCATAATCTAGCATCAGTAGATTTCATGTACCTTTCTTATGCTTTCTTCTTTGGCTCTAAATGTATAAAATAAGCTGCAAAACTGTCATTCTCAAGATCATTATTTTTCATTTCATCAAGATCTTGCTTCTGGGCCTCAAAATTTTAGCTCAAATAAACTCATAAAATTTTTCTAAAGGTTTGGAAGGCCTTTGATTGACATTGAGAACCAAGCTGTCAGACTTCCAGGAAGGAACATGTCCAGGAACATGCAATCTGAAAGTCAGTGCCTTTCTTTCTTTCTTTCTTTTCTTTTTTTTATCCTCACTGAGGACATGCCCATTGATTTTTGAGGGAGGAGAAGGGAGAAAGAAAGGGAGAGAGACATCCATGTGAAAGAGAAACATTGATTGGTTGCCTTTCATACACACCTTGACCAGAGGCCTAACCTGCAGTGTAGGTATGTTCCCTGACTGAATTGATCCTGAGACCTTTAGGTTTTTGGGATGATGCCCAACCAACTGAGCAATACTGGCCAGGACCAGTGCCTTACTTTCTTAAAAACTAGTTTTTGAGGCTCTTGAAATAATAAAATAAAAACTGATTTTGTTAACTTATACTCTAGTAAATTTTAAAAATCTACCAATTTATCTGAAATTAACAAAATTGTCATATTCTTGACCACATGCTTATATATTAAATACCTTAAACAAAGTGTCCTGTTTTAAAGCATTTTTAATTCCCTTTTCACTTACTTTTCTTGAAAGCTCCTATTTGGGGGAAATACAAGATAGTAGGCATTTGGGAAACATTTACTGCATGACATTAAGGCTTTCCTGGGAAAACGAAATAATTTAAAAATCTCAAGGCTTTCATTGCTGGATTAGACAATAAGGTTAAAGACTAAGGGAAAGAAGTGGATGTGGCTAGAAAGGAGAGAAGCAGGAGGAAGTGGAACCTGGGAGATGCAAATTTTCTGAACTGATTATCATTTTTTGAAACTTATTTAAACACATAAAAAGGTTAAGTAATTTACAAACTGCATGAGGCCCCTGCTCAATTATATTGCCAGTTCCTTCCCTAAGTTCCCTGCCTCCTTGATAAGGTATACTGCACACAGGCTTTTTTCCCATTTTACTATTTTTGAAAATAACAGAGAACCCTGGGGGCATGTCTTGAGTCTGCAGCTTCCAGGGTATTGTTCTGTCCACTTGATGTGATGATGGACACTGGGAATTCAGCTGTGACAATGGTGAGGACTTCTGGCAGGCAGCTTACAGAGACCTCTGGGGCTTGCGTGACACAGAACATGTTTTTCTGAACGAAAGGGAAGCGAGTCAAGGTTTTATTACCTCACTTTTGAAAAACAGTCTATCATGGATACAGACAGTGATTAGAACAAGAAAAATGATTGCATTTTTGTATGTGGCAGGAGCAATGGCTGTTTGACCAGAAGACACAAAGTAGAGATGGGGGAGTCATCAGAGGGAAGTGGGGACACAGAGTTGTGATGTTGCTATTTAAAAAATGGAATGGAAATACTTTCTGATGTTACTGTAAAATGAGACAGATGAAGAGAATCTTAAAAATATTTAATAATGAGGAGGAACTTGAGGCTTATTTTATGTTTCAGAGGCAACACCGATACATTTTCTTAAACGGTAAGAAAAGAAGAAGCACCCCCAAATCATTCCATGTTTCTATTTCTTAGATTTTTTTCTTTGCACTGGCATGAGAAAAGGAACAATCTGATCAACAGTGAGAACCCCTCCCCACTCTGAATCCTGATTCTCCAGATACAGTTGGCAGGAGAGCTCACTTCATGCCAGAAATCTCACCTCCCCCAAATAACCAGGCCACCAAAAGTAGGCTCCCAGCATTAGTTCTAATAATGAATTAGCTACTACTTCTCTACATGGTCATTGACCCTCTCCTATTGTTTAGCACAGGAGATTACTCTCTTAGGAGGAAATATGACATTAACAAGCCCTATTGGAGGGAGTGAGCCTGAGTCCAAGGGTGGTCACAATACAGGCCTGGGAAGGGAACAGTGATTCCAGAGGGAGTGGGTGAGACTCTTGAATTGTGTACATAGTTCCAGCTCTTTCATTACTCTTTAGTAAGTGTAAATGTTGGAATTCTATACTGCTCCAGTCTAAGAGGTAGTCGTCAACTTAGAGTGAGACATCACTAACTTTGGCTCCTAGAAAATCAAATCTGGGAATTTTTTCAGTGTGGGATAGTATAGAAATAAGTTAAATATTATTTTATCTTCTGAAAAAGCACTGCTGAGCCCAAGGTTCCGTTCAGATAAAAACTGGCCAAGAACCAATCTTTGGCTCTCCATCAGTTCCCCTAGGTCATGGAAATACTCCAGAAATGACAGCTTTCTTCCTGCATGTTATCAGGTGTGCACTCCACCCTGCTGTTCTGTGTGAAACAGGTTAGTTACTGAGAAAGAATACAAGAAAATATATATGCGTATATATATGCAGAAGCATGTACTTTGCCTTCTCACTAGGCCTTGACTATGTATCTAAAATAAAGACAAGGCATAAAAATTTCACACAAAGAAATGACTTTAGTGCAGCCAGCGGTACTGGTGAGGTTGTGAAGGCACTGCCATAGTACTGGGAATCTTACGAACATAAGTGCATACATATGTCCTTTCTGTATAAGAGAGTTCATATTTTTCATCAGCTTCTCAAATGAAACCCTCACCCAAAAAAGGTGAAAAACCATCATGGATGTTAAGCTTTGAGCGAGTGACTCTGCTTTGTGGGGAAAAGACTAGAAAGGAGGAATTTCTAATGAACCCAGTTTAATAATGCCAACCTGTGCAGCATTGTGTAAAACAGACACTAGAATATGAAATCATAATTATTTTGATTTGTATCACTAATATGGGCAGAAACATAGCTCTTGTGTGGTAGACAGAATCTTTTTATACATGAAATAGTAGGACCACTTTCCAGTGAAGACCTCATAAATATTCTCATAAGAAAAATACACTTTGAGAAATGAGCAGACATACCCTCAAAATGGTCCTTTGATCTCATGG
This sequence comes from Tonatia bakeri, assembly GCA_004024845.1. Taxonomy (NCBI): domain Eukaryota; kingdom Metazoa; phylum Chordata; class Mammalia; order Chiroptera; family Phyllostomidae; genus Tonatia; species Tonatia bakeri. Next base: position 98,733 of record PVIA01006195.1, read on the forward strand.
AAAGTCTGCCATCATTCTCCTCCACAGTCCTGTTCTTCTGACCTAAAATGTTTGCTGTGATTTCACCCAATAAGAGGTAAGACATGAAAACATGGACAGACAGAGATCCTTCTGAAATGCCCAGCAGACTAGAGATGCTTTTGGTTTTGGAAATCATGTGAACAGTTCAGATTTCTCCTTGCTGTTTTAAGATGTTTGTTTCTGAAGAATTAATGAGGGAGTGTTTTCTGTGTGTAACAGAGGGTTTTCTCTTTTGCCTTCCTTCTCTTGAACTAGAATATTGGCAATGACCTTCCATTCTGGTCTCTTTGAGCACAAGCTCTGACAGGACGTCAAAGGAGCTCTCTCTCTGGGGAGTACCATTTGGTGCCAAAAAGGACACACAGTAATTCACAGTGACAAAACACACTGGTTTTAATTGCTTTGAAACATTTAGACCCTGAAAATATCAATCCAAAAGAACCTATACATCCCAATATTCGTAGCAGCGCAATTTACAAGAGCCAAGTGCTGGAAGCAACCCAAGTGCCCATCAATAAATGAATGGATCAAAAAACTATGGTACATTTACATGATGGAATACTATGCAGCAGAAAGAAAGGAGCTTCTACCCTTCACAACAGCGTGAATGGTTCTGGAGAGCATTATGCTAAGTGATATAATTCAGGCAGTGAAAGACAAATATCACATGATCTCACCTATAAGTGGAACCTAATCAACAAAACAAACAAGCAAGCAAAATATAACCAGAGACACTGAAATTAAGAACAAACATAGTAACCAGAGGGAAGGTGGGAGGGGATAATGGGGGGCGGGAGTGGAAGAAGAGTTTTCAGGAACATCTATAAAGGACACATGGACAAAGCCAAAGAGGGGTAGGATCAAAGGTGGGAAGTGGGGATGGCTTGGGTGGGGCGAGTGGTGGGGAAAAAATGGAGACAACTGTACTTGAACAACAATAAAAAAAGTTTAAAAAACATTTGGGTATTCATCAAATCCTCTGCATCTTTTTCTTTTTAAAAATGAGGCCAGCTAGACTACATTTCAGTCAGGATAGGCTCAGTTTTGCTATGGTGACAAACATGCCTTAACTTCAGTTGTGTAAAAGAGCAAAGGTTTTCACAGGTCCATCACAGATGGGCAGGAGGGGTTTGGTCTGGGCAGTCACTCAGGGATTCAGACTCAGTACCTTGTCAAATGCTGCCCCCCCAAAAAACCAACACATGTTACTTATACTCAGCTTTCAAACCTCTTCTTAAGGCCTTTTGCTTATTAAGTACATTACATACATCTGATTCATTTCAGGTAAAGATTTACTAAATATTTTACCACTAAAAAACACAGAATGCCATCTTCCAGGGTTCCAGTAGTAGTCTCCTCACCAGCTATTGCTTTGTTCCTAAAGCATTGCTATATATTTTAGTTTGGTGCTCCATCCTAATTATGCATACTAATTTTTAAGTATATTTTATTAGTTATGCTATTACAGTTATCCCAATTTTTCTCCCTTTACCCCCTTCTGCCTGGTATCCCTGTTCCTTCCAGCAATCCTCCCCTCACCTTACTTTATATAAGTCCTTCATATATATGAAGTTACTTCCTATAAGTTACTTCATGTAAATTGTACATATAAGTTCTTTGGCTTCTCCATTTCCTATACTTTTCTTAACATCCCTTGTCCATTTGTAACTACAAATTATACTTCTTAATCCCTGTACCTTTCACCCATTCTCCTCCTTCCCCATGTTCACTGATAACCCTCCATGTGATCTCCATTTCTATGATTCTTTTCCTGTTCTGCTTGTTTGCTTAGTTCATTTTTGCTTTTAAGATTCAGTTGTTGATGGTTGTGAGTTTGTTGTCATTTTAATGTTCATAGTTTTGATCTCCTTCTTTTTCTTAGATAAGTCCCTTTAACATTTGATATAATAAAAGTTTGGTGATGATGAACTCCTTTAGTTTTACCTTGTCTGGGAAACACTTTATCTGCCCTTCCATTCTAAATGATAGCTTTGCTAGATAGAGTAATCTTGGTTGTAGGTCCTTGTTTTTCATTACTTTGAATACTTCTTGCAGGTCCCTTCTTGCCTACAAAGTTTCCTTTGAGAAATCATCTGATAGTCTTATAGGAACTCCTTTGTAGGTTACTTTCTACTTTTGCTGCTTTTAAGGTTCCCTCTTTATATTTAATCTTTGGCAATTTAATTATGTTATGTCTTGGTGTGGTCCTATTTGAGTCAAACTTGTTTGGGACTCACTGTGCCAAACAACTTTTCTTTCATTGTTTTTTCAAATAAATTTTCAATTTCTTGCTCTTCTTCTCCTTCTGGCATCTCTATGATTCAGATGTTGGCATTTTTGGAGATGTCCCAGAGTTTTCTTATTCTGTCCTCATTTTTTTTTTAATTCTTGTTTCTTCATTCTGTTCTGGTTGACTGTTTGTTTCTTCCTTTTGCTCTGGTTTGTTGATTTGAACCCCAGTTTTCTTCCCTTTACTGTTGGTTCTCTGTGGATTTTTCTTTATTTCACTTAGTGTAGCCTTCATTTCTTCCCTTATGATTTTTCCTTACTCAGTGAGATCTTTAAGGATCCT
>PVIA01006196.1:0-101273 GCA_004024845.1 Tonatia bakeri
CTTCGGAATCTAGGGAGGAGAGTTCCCTGAAAAGTTTCTGTACTGGCTCTGATTCCCTCGGGCCCATCTCAGCAGCCCTAGCCAATGGGTTATCGTGGAAAAAAAAAGTTTCTTGTCCACTTTCTCTTGAGACTCTATCCTTAAATATTAGGGAAACAGACCGCCCAGGGAGGTTAGTTGTTGCTAAAGAAAATGGCTACTTTTAAAGTTGTGACATACATTAAAAAGTCAAATATTTTACTCAGAAAAATTGTCGCCATCCTCTGGTCTCACTTTCATCTCTTTTACTTAATTCTTTTGGTCGTTAGTTCTTATATTTTAGACATTTTGAATTGGTGACTGACTATCCTATGAAGAGGATTTAGCACTACCTATTTTTTCCAACCATATTTATCTCTACTGATCCCCCAACTAAGAATGATTTGTGTGTGTGAGGGGGGAGAATGTGATAGAAAAAAGCTAAAACAGAAGGGTGAGATACTGGGGTTGAAAGAAACAAAATATCAGAAGCTCAAATAGATGGCCTCCATTTTATCAAGAAAAGAAGGGATGGGTTAATCTTCTGGGATAGAGCTACTATCAGTAATGGTTGAGGGAGTTAACAGATAAATACAAGCAGAGACCAATGGAGAGGGACCTACAGGATTTTTGCTTTTACAAACAATGTGTGTGCATTGTTTCCAAATCATGGTGATGTGTCACAGAATAGCATCCTAGAAGTGAGGGGACTGGGTCAGAGGCGGAATGCATACGTAGATAGGAATTGATATGAGAAGTGGAATGGCGGAATGTTAATTTTCATTATTTGCAAAGAACCAAAGAAAACAGTAACCAGCTGGAAGGGGAGGTGGACAGTTTGGTAAATGTGAGAATCGCCTGTGTGGTCTTTGTTCAACTACATGTGCTGGTGGAATAGAGATCAATAGGGTGTAAACTTTTAAACTGAGTAATACAACACTTTCGAACATATTTAACCTGATGCTCTATATATGCCTTAATATATGTGAACGAACATGCATGCTGTTATTATATTTATCCACTTTCTGATACTTCCTTTCCTTTGATTAATATTTAATTGGTATCCTTAAATCTCATAAACTAGTTGGAGGAAGTACACAGCTCAGCAAATGGGTTGCAGAAAGCCCACACGCAATTTCAAATTTGTTTCAGAAGATTTACAGAGTAGATAATCTAAGAAATGAATGATCAAGAGTTGACAACTATATATTAATGCTCATTTCTCTGAGGACACTTTTTTTTCTTTGTGTTGAATGTTGTTAGTTCACTTGCTTTGTTTGTATATTTGTAATAATGAAGTTTAGGTTCTTGCAGATGGCAAATTAAAACATATAGTTTAGTGCTTTTTTTAAGCAAGTGAGCCTGATTTTATGTTTAAAAGGGTGTACTTTTACAGCGGAAGAACATAGCAGGGCCATTGAATTGGAGTCCCAGAAGTCAGTCCCCCAGGGCACAGCGGCAGTGCAGTTAGCAATAATTTTAATTGGACACCCAAACTAAGCCAACCTCAAATCATGTGTATGTCTTACAAGTGGTGTTTATTATGTCCTTTAAGTCCTTTTAGAGGCTTATGAAGATTTATACCAGTAGTTAGCTGCTTTGTCTGAGCTACAGAGAATATTTAAGAGTTTTTATTAGGATTAATGAGCAGAAGTGTCTCAACAAATGAAATTCTCTGGTATGTACATTGTAGTCATGCGGCATTCTCTTTATTCACTTGCAATAATGTCGGGAATAGGAGACACTTTTTGATGTGTGCCTTTGTATTTCATGTATTTGTCAGATTGCCGGGAAAACATGATATATAATGCATCTGTGTCATTAAGACTTTTCTAACCTCAAGTTTGTCCAAGAACCATGTAGTAAACACATAAATCTCATAACTATTTTAAGATCTAACCTTATAATGCCATTTACTCCATTTAGTGAACTAATCGTGGGTGCCTACTCTAGGCCAAATACTAGAGATACAGTGTTGAGCAAAACAGAGCCTAGGGGAGCTTATGGTTTAGATAAATAAAATAGTAATTGATTAATTTACAAGGGTAAAGTGCAAGAATGCTGCCCCGGAGAAGTAGAGGATAGTGCAGTATCTCTATCAAGGGTTTGATCTGCTCTGGGAAGTGTGCAAAGGGCCTCCTTGGGAAGTGAAACCCTGGCTGAGCTGAAGGTGCAAGGAGGAGTGACACCAGTGAGGATGGAGAAGGAGGGGCCCTTCCAGCTGGAGGCAGTAGCAGCTGTGGCAGGTCAGAGGCAGAAGGGGTCCAAGCTTCTGAAAGGAAATGTACAGAAGTCATGGGGATTGTAACACAGAGAGGGTCAGGGGCAGATGGAGGGCCAGTGAGTTCAGGTGTGTTAAGGGCTTTATTATCTATCCATGGAGTAATACATGCTTATTCTAAACAATTTGGAAACTACTGAAATATACAGAAAGGAAGATGAAAGTCACTGATAGTCCTGTTACCCATAGCCTCTTCATTTTAGTATTTTGTTTCTTTTTTTACAAAAGATTTGATTTAGTTTTAGAGAGAGAGATAAGGAGGGAGGAAAAAAAGGGAGAGAAACATCGGTGTGAGGCTGACTATTGCATACCCGCTACTGGGGACCTGGCCTGCAACCTAGGCATGTGCCCTGACTGGGAATTGAACTGGTGACCCTTTGGTTCTGAGGCCTGCACTCAATCCACTGAGCCACAGCAGCCAAAGCTAATACTTTGTTTCTTTTAACAAAATTAAGATTTTATTTGTCAACTATATCTCAATAAAGTTGGAAAAAGAGTTACTGATTTGAAAAAGGTCAATAAATTTCCTTTATGTTGTTTATAGATAAAAATAAATATGTAAACATGTATTTTCTTGGATTGGGTAAAGGAGTTATAACCCTTACTACCATGCTATGCTTACTGATATTTGGAAGAGGAAATAATTTCATAAGCTATGAAAGGTTTTTTTTCACACTGTAGTCTGTTTGGCAATTAGACTATACATCATGTTTCCGTTTGTATCTTTAACATACTTTACCATGTTATCAGAAGATTATTTTGTATTGTTTGTTTTCCCATCTGAAATTGAGAAATTATTTTCTTTAGGGTATGTGTGTGTGTGTGTGTGTGTGTGTGTGTAGGCATGAGTTTGATGAAAGGTAGAGGAAAAAGACAAATAACAACAATGATATCTCTTCAAACCCTAATTAAAAAGTTAGCAAAGTTCAGGATGGGTCTCTCTAGGTCATGTCAAAAAGTGTTAAAATTACTGGGACAAAATGACTTTTGAGGACATTAAAACAATTGAAGTGTAGCTCATTTAGCCACGGTCAGTATAAAAGTATACCATATAAACTAAAGCTTCAGAGAAATAGAGGTTATTAAATTGAGGAGATGGCGGGTGTGTGTGAAGATACCAGAAGTAGGCAGCCCAGAGAGAGAAGAAGCTTGTGAGCAGAGGCGTTGATCCACAAGTCTTTCCAGAGTTCCAGCAAATCTGCAGGTAGCTGTGACACTAACAATGGAGGCACAGAGGGCCGAGGTCAGTTGGTGATGACAGGAACTCAGAGGGGCAGCCCTGACACAATCTTAGGGAGAGCAAAGTTAGAGGGTATGGGAACCCTCAAGGCCTAGCCTTCCGATGCTCTTCATGATTCAAAGACATCGCATGTAAATAATTTTTTCTCTTCTACATTAGACAAGGCTGTATCTGTCTATGACTTCAATACTCATATTCTACAGTGTGTGTCGTGATAATTCTAAAACTTTAAAGAAAATGTTTGGCATTCCATGCAGTTTATGTAATAGTGGTCCAAATGTTGATCTCCTGTGGGGAAGGCATATGGAAGAGATCGGGAATTCTTAGGTCCTAAGGAATCCCCTAAGGAGCTGGATGGCTTTCTTCCCCAGCCTTCTGAGTACTTGGGTAGTGGTGAAAGCAAGGGTTCGCTTCTTTTCCTTCCATCCCTCCTTCTCCCTCCCTCACCCCCTCCATCCTCTCCTATCCTGCTTTCTCTTCCTTCCTCCCTCCTGCCATTCAAATGCTCTAGTGTTTGTGATAATCACATGAAAGATCCTAGTGTGAAATTGATCATAACTTAATACTGTCTAGAAAATAAAAAGTTACCAATGAGATTGTAAAATCTTTCTGTAAGTCTACTTGGCCCCACCCCTCCTGCCGAGAGCACAGGAGGCAGGTTGCATGGTGAGGCTGACCCTCCCAGAAGAACTCCCTAGCTGGCACCTGTCCTCACCCAGGAGACTGGCCAGCAGCTCTCCCAGCTCTTTCATTACCCTTCAAAAAGTCAATGTATAAATTGTTTTCTTGGGGATGTGTGTGTATGTAGGTATTGGGTTGAGTGTGTTTGTGTGTTTCGTCTGCTCCTGACATGCCTTCTTTGCATCTGGAGGAACACTACTGCCCTTCAGCATATTCGAAAGATGTGAGACAGAAGGCGTGGAGATGAGTAATAATTAGGAATGGGGCACATGTTGCACTTATAAGACACATCAAACTATTTTTCAAATGTTAGGAGGTGTAATCAAATCTGCAACACATTTTGGTAATGCTATTTCCTGTAACTCTTACCCACGTGTCACACAAGGGAAATGACATCCATATGTTTGATCATTTGCGCAGTTCATTAAAGGGCATATTTGAAGGACTGTTTGATAAAGCTCTAAAAGTTTCTTTTTAAAAATAATCCCCTTTGAATAAAATCATGTTTTTTTACTTTTTTTGAAATTTGAATTTTCTCCAAATACTCTTGTGGAAAAATTTTTTAGTGGTAGCAGATGACTGTCATCATGATGACTTGCTCTTAAGAAATCTTTTGATTTTTATTGCATTTTATTAAACTGTCGTTAAGCTTCATCACTTTAGATTTTAAGTAAAATTTACAAAAATGTCCCTCTTAATGAGAAGTAGGATGTAAATTATCTAGAGTAAGCTGTTTGGTTTCAGAGGTTTTCATATTCTAGTACTTTGAAACTACAAAGGAATACTTCAAAAAATGAAATAATTACAAAAGATAATTAGCAGAAGCATATCCAAAATAAGACACTCAACAACGGTTTGGGCTTGATCATACCCCAAAAAATGTTGAGCAGGAAAAACACTTTACAAATCTGTAAGTTCTCTCTTAATTTGAAGTGTGGTTATTTTTAAGCTTAAAGTAATGTCATCAAATAAACTATTAGCCGTGTTTTGTATCAACTGTAATTTAACTCATCTGTCCAGAAGAGTAGTGAATAATGAATTACACTCATCAATCTAGATAAAAGAGATTTAATTAACATTAACATTTCCACTAAATCTTTAAAAACTTTCTTTTTTTCTTTCGTTAATTAGAGGTTCTCATCTAAAGATTCTGTGAAGATGATGAAAGACCGCTTTTCACATAGATTTTATTAAAAGCATTTGAGATATTTTAGTATGTGGATAACCTGAAACATTTTTCTGATTGTCCTAAAAAGGTGCTTTATAAAATTAGAAAAATGTGGCCAGTATTAACAGTATACTATTGCAGTTCCCTTAAGAATGTTCTTATGTGAAAACACAAGGGCATCACATAGTTATTTTATGTATAATAAAGGTAACTTCACTGCATTTTAATTCATGTGCACATGTATGAAAATGGACGTCTAACCAGTGCCTCATCGCCAAGTTTTAGTAGGCCATTTTTCAGGTGTGGAAGCTCAGCACTAAATACATAGTAGACTAAGGCGACTAAAAGTGCTACCACCTGGGGAGCAAAAGTAGACTTTATCCAGCCTTGGATTAGACAGTCTGTAACCTCAGGAGTTACACTAGTTAAATAAACATCAGAAGAGTTACGATGATGCTAACGCTGAAGTGAGAATCCAAACGTGGCCTTTTGACTATGTGGAATTCCTCATTTTGGTCCGTAATAGAAAAGAAAAAAGAGATCAGGGTCGAGTGAAAATTTCCATAGACAGTGATGTCATGATACTGACTTTGCTAACTGGATTGTATTAGTACCATGTTGAAACCCTAGTGTAATGTAAGTTAATACCAATCACATTGTTAATACTCACAGCACATCTTCGATGCAGAACAGCAGGAGACAAGGGGAGAAACGGTAGCCTGGCCATCATAATCTAGAGTCCTGTTCTGCCTTGCTCATTTATGCTATCTTACCTTCAGTATCGCCATTTGTAAAATGCAGACAGTATTGTAGTACCTGCCCTGGGATTCAAACACTGTTTCACAATATGAGAATGTTTTGCAAGATGCTGTGAAAATAATAAGAATGATGTCATTAAGTTGACTATTTTTAATACACTGAAAGACAACCAAAGAGTAAAATACATGGTACTATTAGGCAAGTCAAGACCCCTTTTTAGAAATAAAAATGCTGTATAGAACAACGCATGTATAGTCTGTATATATTTACATGCCCCGAATTACTAACAGAACTATATCTCTGTATCCACTTATGTGCTTGTGTATCTGTTGAGAAAGTTCACTCTGTTGATAAACCTTGTACGCAGTATTCTGCTTTTCCATTTAGATGATCCCACAAATCCTACAAACAGAGTCCAGGCAGATTTTATGTGGTAATTTTGAGCCGTTTCCAATTGATGTGAATTTCAGTCTGTAAGAAAGGATTTGTTTATGTGTGCATCTTTCATTGCTTTGAGGATCAAAATGGTGAGCAGTACAGTCTGCAAATAAACAGTGACGCCTCCTTTGCATTTTCTGAATCCGTCATTTCTGTAGGTCCCGCAGGGCCATTTTGTGACACATGGATTCTCCAAATAAATGGCATTTTCCTATTAGCAGTATTATTATCCGTTGAACATGTATTTAGCAGGAAACTGTATGCATTGCAATAGTAGAATTTCTTTAGTCAGTATGTGGGATTACTCATTTTTGTTTCCTAGTGTTTTGTCTGGGCTCCAAATGAAGCAGGGAAGTTAATGGAATGAGACTCTTGGTAATCACGCAGAACCATTTGCTGACTTGATAAAGTCCAGGTGCAAATGTGTCAAGTCATCTAAATGCTCACCCCCAAGAAGAGTGTTTTCTTTCATGTGACTTACTTTAAACCATGATAATGAAGAATGCAAGTGATGGCTGTTGGGTGGAAATCAGATGAAAATAACAAGTGAACAGGAGAATAGAGATAGGGTACTGTACACTGGGCACAGAAATTAAGAACTGTTTCTGTAGTAATGATACGCACTGTGCGACCAGTAACTGGTACACCCCTAGTTTTCTATTTAATGGTAAGGGAAAAAATGGAGACAATGAAACTAGTAAATTGCCTTATTTTATAGTAACCCGATAATTTTGGTGAAGTGTGTGTGGTTACTCAGGAAACTGTAGAGAAGTACTGACCTTTGATGTTTCTGATTTCCAAAGCAGCGTGGACTGGGGGGACCTCTTCCCTTCCTCTGCACCGGGACTACCATCAGCCAGTCTGACTGAATGCGTTTCACACCAGGCCTCTCTTCATAGACACACGACCCACTGCTGTGGAAATTAGTGTAACGTTAGTGAGTCACTTTTTCCAACCTTTGACAGAAATAAAACTTCTGGGAACCACAGTGATCTCATAAACTTGTCCTCACACAGGATACGGTCTTTGATTTATAACTTAGCTATGAAGAATCAGCTTGCTGAGGTAAATAGGTTCTTTAAGAAAATATGTGAAATCTTGCATAAACGTACTTTTTATTTTGAAAAAGAGTACTCAATATTATGGTTAGACACTCGTTAATGTCCCATTATTGTGATTTTTAAATTCTTTACATATATTTTGTGACCTAGAATACTAACTGTGGCTGACCACTTGGGTAAAGAAGCCAATCACAGCACAGCCTGTTGGAAGATTAATTAAGAATCACTGTTTAGAATTAGACACTTCATGGCCGATATGAATACGGACATTGTATTGCATTGATGTAGGTTGCAGCCAGGCTGACATTTGGACTAAGGGGTTATAAACTCTTAAAGTCAACAGTCTGGACATTTCTATCCCATCTGTGTCTTGGTTGTCAGACCTTTGCTTTGGAACTCTGACCTGCGAGGCTGTCATTTGTGCCTTAGTGATGGCAGCATGAACGAAGTGGCATGCCATCAACAGTTGTTAAAAAACGTCATTGTCCCACCGTTCTAACCGAGTCTTCTGTGTTTGACGGTATTCAGATTCAGTGCTGTTTTGTGTGGCCTTACCTGCAGCACCACCTATGCTGTTACTTGGTGGGTTTCTAAACCAAATGTATTAATTTTCAACAGGGGCTTTACAGTTTTCAGTCTATAGTTGAGCATCTCGCTGTATAATTCTGACTCTTGGAGCCTTAGAACAATTTATTCGCGTGTTATATTTTTAGGTGCCTGTTTTTCTTTGGCCAGTAGTCTTTATCATTGGGCGACAGTAAATTGCCCTACCTGTCCCCCAACATTGTAATCCCACTTGGCTTTTATCAGGTCTGTCCACCTGTCATTTCATCTTTGAATATGAATCCCTACAGCAATGCATATTAAGCATGAACTAATTTCCCATAATTTACCAGTCAAGTTACCATGAGTATGAAAAATACTGCAGTGGATGCTGGGAAGGAAGAACATCAGTAGAATGTGCAGTGCTGTTTCCCATCCGGAGAGATTTCATCTTGGGACAGACATCGTTTATCATACTTTGTCTCCTGTTCAATATTTGTGAGTCCCAAATGCATGGATGTCGGAAACAAAAGACAGTTGCAAAAATATGTGACTTAAAATATGTATTTGAAAATATAACATAATGTAGTATACCAGTAGCAGTTCAATTTAGATATCCTAATCTTTCAATGATGATAACAATATTTAATGATGACTGATAAATTCAAAAATAATTTTGTCATTCTTAAGGCATTTCATAGAAAATTTGCTAATAACTGACTAGTAGCTTTATTGTATCTCAAAGTTTGTTTGTTTGTTTGTTTGCATTGTGGGGAGGGTGAAAACTGAGATTTCCCATGCTCTTAAAATGCAGACAATAACATGCTGTTCTCAAGTGGATCCATAGCTTCTACCTCATGTGAGTACTTCTATTAAGATTCTTGATTTGATGCACTACTAAAGCGGCAACTCGTATCTTATGGAAAGTCTTATCCAAAGAAAGATGCTTTTAGAGATTGAGGGGAATTCCAGCACTTTAAGAAAAGGAACAGCATTTTTAAAAGCAGTGAAAAGGCATAGTTCAGTAATATCTCAGTATCTAAAACAACCCAAACAATGACATTTTTGCAATAATACTGTAATAAATATGCTAATACATATTCAAAGAAAGCCTTTCCAAGACATGATAGGTACTCCATCTGTGTATATTTATGTCAAGCAGAATAAACATAATTGGAATAAGTCTTGAGTATTCCCATTTATACAGCATATTGATATGTCTGTAATAGAAGTGAGTCTCCTCTTTTTGCAGTTAATTTATCCTTAGTGATTAAAATGTGCAGTTACTTTAAATGTATAATTACACTGATTCCTTTCCCTTTAGTGAAATCCTTAGGTAATTTTTTATACCTATATTCATTTAGGGTTTAAATATACAGTATTTAAATCTTTTGCAGTACATTTCCTCAAATTACCATATACCATAAAATACTTTAGGAAACAATATGTAATGGATTAGTAAAGGTTTATTGTCTCCGTGACTAGCATGGCTGGCTAAAGATATCTTGTCCTATGTGCCTAGTTATATTCCTTGTAGAAATGTGGTTTTCACAGTGTTACACATACTTAGAAATAAGGACAATCAAGAATTTTATCTCTTTATCCAACTTTTGAAAAATAACTTCTTATAGTATTTGGGAAAACTTTGGCAGTTCTATTAAATGAAAATCCAGAAAAAATAGTAACTCTATAGGAGATTTCTTTATGAGAAATTAATCTGATATCTACCCTTCTGAGTAGGAACTGTGTTACTTGAAGCATTAGAGTATTTTTCAGGGTGGTTTATCACTCTGGCCCCAAGTCAGAGTTGAGTTGTTTGAGTAGAATTGAACTTATTGGTGAAAGTGATGCAATATTACTTGAATAATGGACCTTTTTTAGTATTCATTTTTAAAGTATCAGTAGCTAATCTCTCCCAGCCTATTCCCTTCCCCCTCCCCTGCCCGCTGCTCACTGTACTCAGCATTTTATATAGTGGGGGGAGTGTTATTGATTAAAACAGAACAATCCACACCGTGACCACCCTGCATTTGTTTTCCTTTTTGTCTGTGTCTTTCATGGTGAGTTCCATATGTAATTAGTACACAGAGTCGTGCTAATGTACTCACTCATGAGCTTAGGAAGTGAGGTTTTCAGCCTCATTTCCCCCTGGGTAGCTGACCTAGGATCACAGAGGAGACAAAAACGTTCAGAATCGTTTTACAGAGCTGTGTTGGACCCATGGCACTCTACTCCGACTGCAGTTACAATCCACTGATTCATTTGCATGCCTGGCCTGGCCTGACACCGTGAGCTCCTCAGGACTGAGGGCTTTGGTCGCACTCATATTTTATGTATTTTGCACTCCTAAACAGGATTCTGTGTGTGTACTCAGTAAATGAATATTTGCTGGGGAATTTAAAAAGAAACAAATAGTGAATTATTTTCTTCTCATCAATCACAGGTATATTTTTAAAATTGAGGTTTATTTTATTTACAGTAAAATTCATGGATAGTATCTAAACAGTGTGGTGAGTTTTGACAAATTTACACATTTGTCTTTTTTACTCAGGCTTTCAATTAGCAAAGAGGAAAGTAATTTTTTTTTATTCCAAATACACAATTAGGTCTTTGGTTATTTGATGCACATAAAACTCTTGGGCAGGATCAATTCTTTGTTAATAAATCTGCTATTTAGTATTTAGTTAGTACCTTATAGTGACTCCAAATTACCAAATAATTTCTCTCCTTGTACATTCTACTGAAAAAACAAAAAAGGGAAACATGTCTGCCCCTCAGGAATAGTTGATTTGGTGTCTGTGTAACGAAGTTCATGTATTTCCTTCTCGTGTTGTGCTCGCAGGCACTGAACTTGGCACTTCCTGCACAAGGATGAAGAAGGGACGTGCGTGTCCGCACCGTGACTCGAGTCTCCCGGGGGAGTTGAGCCCCTTCGTGTCAGCAGCAGAGTAATGTCTCTCTACCCGTGAAGATGTGACAGCTTCCTCTCGGGGTTCTCCCTGGTTTCTCCTCCCTCCTATTCTCTGGGTTCTCATCCAGGGTTATCACGGATGGTCAGCAAGTCTTTATTTTTGGCTTAGACCCCTCTCACTGCTTCGCTGTGTTGTTTCTGACTCCCTACTGGCTCTTTCTAGATGAACTGTACCCGCATTAAACGTTGCCTGAATCGGACTCATATCTTCCTTTCCACACCCACTTCCTTTCCTCCGGTTTCCCTGCAACCTCTGCCTCCCCACCCAGTAATAAATGGCTCCAGCTTCCATTTCTGATTCCATGAACTGCACTGCCTCTTACATGGTTGCCTAAATTAGAAACTTGGGAGTTCTCCCTGACTTCTTCATTTTCCACCCATAATCGATGACGCAGATTAGTAAACATCCCCTGCCAGACTGCTCTGAAGCCCATCTTCCCTCTCCTGATCCCACTGTCCCTGCCTTTGTGGAGGTCTTCTCCCGTGAGGTCATGGCAGCAGGCCCCTCAAGGCTCTCCCCCGTAATTTGTCTTCCTTAAACACAGTGTCCTATGTGGTGGTCTGTGTTCTCCGGTCAGGAGCTGTGCCGTAACCGTATTGGGCTTGCGACTCCTCATAAATGCCTTTCTCTGCTTGGGACCCTATGATTTGGACATGAGAAGAGCCTTCCAGAGCCATCCTTGTCTGACGGGATTGCCTTTCCCATGGTCTCTACCGAAGGGGGTGGCGGAGCTCTGCATTTCACAGTCCCTACCCCTTCTCCTCCACCTGTAGGAGAAACCAGATGGACAAAATGTGGGCAATGAGCTATGAGGAGCTAATACATGGGCATGAAAAGGTGATCTGTGCCAATGAGATTCCTTGTATCTAAAGACTTTGAACTGAGAGGCACCATTTCGAGGGAACAGTGTTGAATGGAGAATTGACAGACCAGATGAATGCTTCAGTTACCAGCGGTGAGGCAGACAGTTGGATCCTTCAGGAGTCCTAGCAGGCCAAGCTTATGGGGAGAAGATATGAGGCAGACAAAAGATATGCAGAATAAAGGGTCAGTAATCTGGTTGTCAATGAGGAGAACTATTTGGAGAGAAGCTGAGTCACACACATGTCAGAGTGTGACACTTTTGTGCCATAGACGCCGTGTGCCATATCCTGGCCTTGAGGCTGACTTAGTTGACTTTCCTGGGCTTCCCTGGTATGTGTGTCTGTATGCATATTTTATAGTGGCCCCATACTTTATCTTTCTACCTTAAAATTACACCAGTGATTTTTTTTACAGCTAAGTGATCTTAAGTGAAATGTTTTCCCATTTGGTCCACTTCACTTCAACGAAAATGTAACCTCCTCCAAGAATTATCCACTCTACCACCAAACATGGATTCAATTGTACTACTTATTTATGATCACAGCCCTTTATTTTTACTCATGAAGTTATAATTCAATTTTTAAGTTATGGTGTTTTCTTTAGACAAGAAACATCTCGAAACTAGAGACTGTGTCACTAAGTGACTTGTATAAATGCCGAACAGGCCATGAGATGAAAGTGTGTGTGTGTGGAGTGAAGCCTTTGAGGAAGTGGTAGGCTTAGGTCGTGCCCAGGGCAATCCCTGTGTCCTATAACCATGTGGCTGCCACCACTTTGGCTTGATAAAATACAGAGTGTTAAGTGCTAGGTGCAGTCGACCTAATCCTCCCTTTGTTAAAATGAAGTATTAGACAATAGAGAAATAGAATGATTTTTTTTCTCCAGAAGTAACTCATCATGATAGTAGGATTGCCAGGTCAAAAGTCACTTCCCATAATGCCAACATGGGCCCTCGCCAGAAAGGACAATTTGCTGTACAGAATGGTCTCAGATTCAAGTTAAAGAATTTTCAAGAAGAAAAACATCAGCAATGACAACCTCCCACCTTGCATACATGTAGATTCATTATAAGTAGTTCAAGTAATATGTTCTAATATGAACTGAATACCTTAGCTTAGCATTGAAGGATTTCAGAATTTTGCTTCAATTTTACCTTCCTGGTCTTTTTTCCTCCTAAACCTTCTTGTGTCCTGGAGACTCCTGGGCCCTCCCTCAGACACACGTCCAGTGCTCCCGTTTCCTGTTCTTCTTGTTATCTTCTTCCTCCTGCCTGATGTGGGCTTTTCCTATCTTTCGGAGTCTACATGAGGTGTCTGTCAAGAAACGTTTTCTGACTTTTTCAAGCAGAGGTAATCATTTTCCTTGATACCATAATACTTCTTTTCTTACAACTTCTTTAAAATAGAAATGAATTATAAAATTATAGTTATTTTTACCCTTCTGTTATTCTGTCTATTAGACTGTGAACTCATTGTATTCAACCATATAATTACAGTGCCTTGGACTTGGTAGATATTTATTGAATAAATGATTGTATAAGGTCATTCATTTCTTTTAAACCTTGCTTCTAATCCTCCTTATAAAAATCATGGGTTCTCTAGTAATGAATGCTTCCCTTTTATACCAAAAATGCCTTCCAGTAAGTATTTGTTACTTAGAAAAGTATCTAAGGGGGAGAATGAAATAATTTTGACTTCCATCAAACAGATAGAAAATAAATTTATAAAATTCAATCAATGAAACACATTTAAGTACAATCTCCTTTTTAATGGGTAATGTGTTAGCGGGTAATGTGGGGTGATGTGAGATATTAATTCAGCCCTCATGGAAGCTTAATGACTAGTGAAGGAATTAATATAAATACAGTCAGAGAACCCAAACATTTAGAAGGATCAGTGATAAAAGTGACTTCCACCAGTTGTATGCACTTTGTTGAATGTGTGATCTATTTCGGTCCACATGTCAGAATGCTTAAGAGCTGGGCTTTGGTGCCAGTGGTCAGAGAGTCTTAGAACGGCCACTCCCATCTGCCTGGCTGGGTGGTTCTGTGGAGGTTGTTGAAGCGTGTGAAACACAGAACAGGCACTTCACACTTCCGTGCTATTCGTTTTATTATTATTTTTTTAGATTGCAAATGCAGACAGCTATTTTAAGGGTGCTAGATGCCAGTGTCATATGTAGAGAATTTGTAAAACTTAGTTGTATTTCTGGTGCAATTATTTTTTTTAAGTTACGAATTTTGTTAGTGTCAACTGGAAGAGATCAAGGACTGCCTTTCAGCGTCTACATTAATCATGTGAGTAGTTAGTCTTTAAGCAGCTATTGTGTCCTGCATGTCCAACAGTCTCTTGCAGTATTCAGCATTAATAAAGCAGTGAAGACATTAATCAGGGATAGTATCTAGCTGATTTGCATAAATTAATTAACATCAACAGTTACACCAAGCTGCAGCACAGCAGCACCTGGGAAAACCATGACTCCCCGTGAAATAGGGTAGTGAGCCTGTGGAGTGGAGAGGGATTTTATCTCCAAATACACCCCAAGGTCATAGTCTCCATAATACTAGTGACAACACAGATCCAAATCACTATGATGCATGCCTCGGAGGCAGGGCACCTCCTGGAAAGTGTAGTGCATGTGAAGTCATTTAGTTAGAGCATTAATGGATTTCCAGGTGTTTGCTATTTCAGCAATGCATTGAACTTCTGTTTTCAGAACTGTATTACTAAGTAAGTGTTGATATTGATTTAGTCTTGTTTTATTATTTCTCAATCGAGCAAATATTTTTTGTGGATTGAGATATAAGAATAGGAGTGAAGGTGATAAGGGAGAGAATATAGAGACCCTTTCTTATCTGCAAATTTATGGAGAATTAAGTAGATCCTTTACTTGCTTAAATCCGTATCCCAGGTGAAAGATAACCCTGTTCGAGTGGCAGATGTTACCTAAATCTCAGCTTGATTTATTCACTCATTCATTCATGCATGCATGCATGCATCCATCTATCTATTCCTTCATGCATCCATCTGATCATTTACTCACTCAATAAATATTATCATGAGCCTACTAGCTAACTATTATTCTCTTGGGTCCTGGGGATACAAAGCTCAATATCCCCGATTTCAAAGTGCCTAGAGTCTGAAATTTGGTGCTTTGTGCTATAATCGCAGACTGAACATTACATCTGAACATTTTACATCTTAAAATTGTGGTGCTTGGAAATGTGCTATAGGACTTTCCTGAAGGGAACTTGAGAAGTTTTCAGAGGAAAGCAAAACTTAGTATAACTGAAATATGTGCTTGATAGGAGAGATAAGAAGATATATTATTCTAGAGAGTGGGAACATCGCAGTTGCTGGAGTTTCTTTCTTCATGCATTGCCGTGCTGAGTTTGGTGCCATTGTTGGTGTTTGTTGATTTATACACTTATATTGGGGAGCAGTGAGGGAGGGCAAGGGGAATCATAGAAGGGGGGTATGTTGCCTCTTCTATAGCCTTGAATAAATTGTGCTCACTTCATACTGCACATGTTTGAACAGTGACTCATTTAACTTGTTCTTATCAGCCCCAGGGGACATGTGCTTCTTTGTAGCTTGTGGGAGCCTTAGGGAGAGATTCTGACGCACGCTTCAGCCAATGGATATCCTTCATTGGCCAGTCGGCGTGGTTCCTTTAGCCAGATCCGAAACCCACGACAGCTTCTCTTGATTTCTATAAATGGCAGAATTTCTTGGAGCATCATATTAATATTAGGCCTGGTACAATAGATTGTTCATTTGGCAAAATGACCAACACTTTGCAGTTTAAGGAACAAGATTATATTAACAGTTTTAACACCCCTGCAAAGCTTCTTCTTATGAAGTTGGTTTAATCATAAAAAATAAAAGAAATAATTTATTCACACTTCTGAAAAGGAGATCAAAATTGGGTCATGGTTTATTTTCCTCTGGGTACGCATAAAGAAAGTGTTAAGTAATGTGTTTTGAAATCCTGTGTATAAATGGGGATGGGATGTGGGAATGCTGTGGGAACACTCTTTTCTATATTTTTAAGGATTTTATTTATTTATTTTTAGAGAGAGAGGGAGGGAGGGAGAGAAACATCAATTGGTTGGCTCTTGCACGCCCCCAGCTGGGTACCTGGCTCACAATCCAGGCATGTGCCCTGTTGGGGATTCGCACTGGCAACCTTTTGGTTCCCAGGAAGGTGCTCAATCCACTGACCCACACCAACCAGGACTGGAACACTTTCTTTTCTGGCTAATAGATTGTTACTATTTTAAGCATTAGATTTTAACATGGGTGGGATATTTCCTGCCTGATATAATGTGTATTAATTGACTTGAGTAATTTCGATTATAAAAATCTTTAGTTTGTATTGGTAAATGATGAAACAGCATATGGTCCATTTATTCCTAGAATATCATTCAAGTGTTCTGGTTATCCTTTGGCCCTATTTCCTTTCCTCAGTGGACTCCCACGTGAATTAGAAGACCTCGCCCATACTCTGGTGTGTTCTTTAAGAACGGCATTTTGTATTCAGTGAGGAGTGTACAGCAAAGTAATTCAGAAAGAGAAATGTTGATAACGTTTGTGTGCAGTGTAAGTCAATGAAAGAATAAGTTAACTGTGATGGGGCCGAATGTCAGAGGAGAGTCACTATGTCCCACACAGGACCAGGGAGATCTTTAGCACACTCAGAAACATACATGTTTGAATATAATTTCTGCAGTTGAACTTGTCTGCATTTAGAATCCACTTTTCAGTGTGGGTTGAAAGCATACATACACGCTTGTAGCAGGAGGTAAAGATAGGAATTTCTTTGTGTCAGCCTCAGTCTCGTTCCTTCTTCAGGGCATAGAGTTTGGTCGGGGGAAGGCAGAACGCTGTCGAGGAAAAACTCAGGCTTTGACATCACACAGACTTCAGTTTAATTTCTGGTTATATCATTTAGTAGCTTGTGAACTTGGGAACACATTTAGTCTACTTGAACCATAGTTTCTTAATTCTTGCCTCATATGATTGTTGGGAAAATTAAATAAGTTAATAAACATGAAGTGTGTTAAGGATAATGGGATTGCCAGGTCAAACATCAGAGACTAATAGGGATTTATGGCCTCTGGGCAGAGTGAGAGGCTCAGTAGATGAGCCTCTGGGCAGAGTGAGAGGCTCAGTAGATGGACAGTTACTATGAGGAACTTGATTAGACATGAAGGATGAGTGGGCCGTTCTCGCTAAACCGGGGTGAACGGGCCAAGGACAAGACCTAGTCTAGAAGAGGAAACCTAGTCTCCAAAGAGACTGACTAAGATTGGTCAAGGAAGCTGTTCTTGTCACTTCAGAGAGGTGCTGCTCTCACCCTTTTAGCAGTTTATGCTGGCGGAGAACTCACCCCACCTTTTCCTTCCACCCTTCATCTTGCTTCCTGAACTTCGGATCTTCAACATCCATAAGAGGATCTGTTCTTACTCCTTATTTCAGAGCATGGGGTTGAGGGTAGGTGACGGGGACCAGGGTTCAGATACTTGATATTGCAGCAGTTTATAAAGTGAAAACACCTGGGACACTCTGAAGCAATGAGCCACCTAATATAAAACAAAATCACTCTTATCTGGCCTCATCCAGGCCAGTGAAATTTGAATCTTTGGGGATGGGTTTAGGCCTCTGTATTTTTTGTCAAATTTCTCTAGGGATCCTGATGAGTATCTTAGGCTGAGGACCAAAGACACATAAGGTTTCCAGGTGAGCATCTGATGAGGATTTCAGTTTGTAGTCATTTTCAGACTATGACTGGTGGCCATTGTTAGGAGTGTCATCAACAAGAAACAGACATTCTCGCCGACTCACTGGGATGCTCTGCTGAGTCACTTATTTTTTCTGGGCCTGTGGCTCCTGCTGTGCTAAGGGTATTAGTTTGCAAACATGTAGGTGACTGTAGCAACAATCATATCTCTCAACTTTTACAAGAAGGAGCAGAAAATAAAATCCTCATAAATATGTATTATAGGCCAGGCGATCTCATCAATGGTATACCATTTAACTTAATCTTCCCAACAGTTCTGTGAGGGAGGCATTATTATTCTATAATGATTAGAACAGTTAAGTGATTTATTTAAGGTGACAAAATCAGAGAGGGAGGCTGAGACTGTCTCTTCTGCTGTCTAAAACCATGCTACCTCTCTTTGAAAAAGCCACAGAGACACTAATGAAGGCGGAGAGCATTAAGCCTCTTCTTATTTCCTTGGGTGTTATGTCATCCCAAGTGATTATTCCTTTTTACACATTTCCTTGTCTCTTGTTCTAGTCACAGTGCCTTACGTTGGAACTCACAGATGTGTAATGGATGACTTAACAACTTTATTCTTCTGAACGTTCAGATTGCATCTCACATCAAAAGCATTCCACATTCGATTTTAGTTTTTTCATATTTCCTAAATGACTTTATCAAGCAATCTACTTTCCAGATTTGTTTTTATTTTTCTCATTTTTTTCTAAATGTGCTTATCAAGCAATCTACTTTCTGTGTCCCATATGCACTGAACTATATTAGCAAATAAAGTATTAAAACCAAAGGCAGAGTGTACAGATTACCAACAGAGTAAGGTGGTCATAAATGTGCTTATGTCCTATGTAAATGAATGGGGGACTAGTCTATGCGGTCCAAACTGTGTCAAGATTATTAAAAAAAAGGGCTCATAACATGCGGTACCTCATGTAAAGTAATCACGCAGTTGGGTATGGAATAGTCACATTCCAGTATATAGTCACTGAATGTCTTTTGTTAAAGAGAGTAAATTAGAAGCAGAATATCAACCAGAATCCTTTTTATAGTAAAAAGTTGAAATGTGGACCCAGCCCGTGAGGAAAGATAACGAGGAAAGAAAATACTAATTTTCAAAGGTTTTGCCATTAAGGTGACCTAGCTGTTGTCTTAGTGATTTCTGATAGTTTTGAGTGAGAAAATTCTGTTTGTTAGCCAACGTGTAGTTAAGAGAGGACAACTGGTTTCATTCATTGTTAGTCAGATCTTGAATATACTCACAAAAATCTTTTATTTAACTGCTTGATGGATCTGATGACCTGTTTTCTTGTAAAAGATTTCAAAGAGGACATTTAGAATATAATGACGCTCAATTTCAAGGGCAAAAGTAAACATTTAATACCTTACTATAGAAAATACAGTTGTAAAATATTTCATATAACTGATTGATTGGAGATTTCACTTCAAATATGTCCTGTCTCCTAGAGTCATATGAAACTAACATTATAAAACAACTTAACTTACTCCGTATTCAAGGGAAGCTAAAATTCGTTGAATCATGGGATTAAAAGGAATCTTATCAAGTCATTTGGTCTCTCTGTCGTTTTTGAAATTGCACATCAATGACTTGCCATATATTTGAGAAGCTGATCTTTGTGACTCTATAGGAACCATAGTTTATTCTCTAAGATGAATATTTGTTTTCTTTTCAAATATGAGTGTCCCATACCGAACTTCAAGTTCTAATAGCAAGAGAAAATGTCCCATCTGTATATGCCCAGTGCTTATAATGATGCTTAAAAGAGCAATAAATGGAGCTTAGAAGATGAGCAGTGCTTTGAAGCTCAATAAATGGTTCTGATTTGCTTTTACATTTCTGTCTTGTTTTAGGATATCGCCAATGAAAGAGGTATCCTAACTTCCCTTGGTAGCCAATTGTGAAATTTTGCTTATATTTACTTCAGTTATCCTGAATTGAAGAAAAAGAAAGATTTGACAGATACAATTAACAAGATATTTTTTAAGTGGTAGTAGTAGAAGGGGTACTTCATGGTATGGGTGGAATTAGAGACATGTTTGTTTAATCAGCCTAAATCCTGTCTGCCCATGTACTCTCATTGTTATTTCACAATTATACATTAATATGCCATTATCTGGCTCTCCAACTAATTCATATTTTATGATGAATCAAATGGGAAGTAGGATGAAATTTATCCTTGCTTAGTAATCTTAACCACATAGGAAATTCAATCAATGATTATTTAGAGTGCAAGAAAAGTTGAAAATATTCAGAGTAATTGAAGGAATAATCATTGTAATAAATATGCTAATTAGAAACCATTCATAACCATGCATGAAAAGAGACACAAGTGAAGTGAGAAGGTCTCTTTCTCTTAGCTCCATCATATTAACCCAAGATGAGTTTGTATATGTGATTAAGGATGGTTCTAGAAAATACTATACAAATGTTATAAACCAAATGTACCTCCTGATTAATATTAAGAGTCATAACTTAATTGATAAATGTTATTTTTAGACAAAAAGTTGATTGAGGGAATAAATAATGCTTTTATACCCACAGTGACTGAGAAGTTCCTGGTTCATAGTAAATCCTCTAACACTGGAAGAAACCGTTGAACCGAATTTAAATAAATGGGTCTATAGCTGGATATAATTTACATATTGAAATTTTGATACAGATAAATAAGACTTGATAGCATAATCTTAATTTATAATCTTAATGTTTCTTTATGGTACTTGACTAAGAATATAAGGAGGACAAATTGCAGTACTGTTTTCAGTGCAATATTGTGTTTTAGATGCATTTGCTTTATTTGCACTGGGAACACTGATGATCATTGACTAGTTATCTTCTTAAACATTCCCCTGTGAGTGATTGCTGGTTCATTCCTTCAGCCGGTCAGTCAGTAGTCCAGTGTTTAACTTAATGAGCATTTATTGAGTAGGTACTCTTGTGAGCAGAGTATTGAACTAGAACAACAGGTGAATTCAAGTATTTTCTTCCTTTCAAAGAGGCCTCAATTTCTTTTCAGAAGACTGCAGCTTATAGGCAGATTGTGCACAAATAATTCTTTATTTACAATACAAACCATGTACTTTTTGGAAAAAATGTTAGAAGACCTGAGTATTATATAAATTGTGAACATTACAAAATGTTAAAAATCACAGACAACATTTTAATATGTAAATATCTGTTTTCCATAAAGACTGACTATAAAACAGTTATTCCACTGTAAAACTTGAAATATAAACATAAGCATGTTCATAAATGGCTAGTTTTTTGGTTAATATGAATATATCCCTTCATGCTTATTCTCACTTCAGATGACTGACTCTACTAAGATTATATATATCAAATGACTTTGAAACCACGTTTTAAATATAATATATAATATAATATGATATATTTATATGTGTTTTTCTAAATTAATGAAGCCTTTGGGGTAATAGTATGACATATTATAAACCATAATTGATACTGTTATAGGCAATATAAAGAATATATGCTTTAGTACAACTTAGTCATATATAAATATTACTTGGGAAAATGTACAGGGTTATAAGTAAGCTATAACTATTGTCTTGATGCCATAATTTTGTTTTCTGAGTTTTTACAAATATAGAAGGAAAAAAAAAGCCCTGAGTGGTTAAGCAGTCATGTGGGGATATTATTTATTTAGTAATTCTACTAAATAAATAATTTTTCTTGGTGGTTCTTCCTTACTTAGACATATATTCCAAAGTAGATATTGTGGAACACAGGTCCTGCTTTGCCTGGGGCAGTCCTGGTTTATACTTACTGTGTCATGTAATTTATTAATACCCACTTGCACTGTCAGAAGTGACCTGGTTAGGATGATGAATGATGTGGTCACCACAGGAACAGAGCACATTGTGAGAGGGTTGTTTGCATGTGAACTAGCTGTGAAAGTTGACAACTTTCTCCTGGATTCCTAGGAAGTCTGACTTGACCCATCACCACGGTGAATAACCCTTGTACCCAGCCTCACAGAATCCTAGATGTCCAAATCCTTACCCCTGTGTTCCCTGTGAATAGTCATCAGGCCTCTCTGCTTGGATACCACCTGTTACCAGCGTTAAACTGTAACCTCCTTCTGCTTCTGCACTTCTAAAACTCAGGGGAGAAACAGTAGCAGAAACCATATGAAAACACCCTAGTTGATTGTTCTTCCAGTTGGGGTACTCCTCCAGGCCCCCTTCTCCCCACTTCCTTCTACATCAGGTCCCCTCAGCTCTGGATTTTGACTTCTCCTCTCACTGAAGAATCTGCAGATGAAGGTTCATCTTATTGGGGTGTGGGTATTAGTGTCCTCCAGAGAAACAGAAAATGTGTATCTGAGGAGAGGATATAGTACAGGAATTGGATCGTTTGGTAACAGAGACCGAGAAGTTCCCCAGTCTGCCAACTGCAGACTGGAGACCCAGGAAAGACGGTGGATGTTTAGTCCACATTCAAAGGCTTGAGAACTGGTGCTCGCAGGTTTTACGCCCCAGAGCCTGAAGGCCTGAGAACCAGGAGCTCAGATGTCTGAGGACAGGGAAAGATGGCTGTTCTAGCTCAGGAAGGGAGAGAGAGAATTTCCCCTGCTTCTGGCTTTTTGTTCTGTCTGGGCCCTCCAAGGATTGGATGGTGTCCTCCCACAACAGTGAGGGTGGACCTCTTTACTCAGTCTGCTGAATCAATGCTACCCTCTTCTAGAAACGCCCTCACAGGAAGTCTGCCCAGTGAAGTAACACATGAAATTAACTGTAATAGTGATTCAAAACAGGATCCCCCAAAGAGCACTCTGAAAACATGGCAATGACATATCTGTGACACTGTAGTTGAGTGGGTGTCACTGGCTTGTAGTCACTAGGGACTACAGCTGTTTGACTTCCTGTGATGCATGGATCTGTCTCTTATCCTGCAAGACTTTTGAATGTTCTTGAAGATACTCCTGTAAGTAAAACCCCTGTATAATTTTCTGAGTTTGGACACTAACTCTATTATACATTAAAAAAGACTTTCCCCATGGATATAAGACAGTCCCTTTATACCCAACTAAAGCAGAGATGGTGGTAGAATATGCTCGTGAATTTTTCAGACGTGTAACTACCATATAAATTGAGGAAAGACTACCCTTGGTTGTATTCCATATTTTACTAAGCAATATTCGCTATTGTAACAAATCGTGCTACTGATGGCTAAACTGCTTTTGGTACTTGAATAACTGCTGTGACACATTGGGTCCATTGGCAGTTGTAGCTGTCCTCTCATTATTTTCATGGCCTTTTTGGGAAATCTGGCCTAAGCATTCACGTACTGAGCTACTATTATTTTAGTACAAACAAATTTTACAGACCGTAAAATCATTTTATATTATAGTTAGTCCATTTTACTGATATAAAAAATATATGTGAGTAGTTAGGTTATATAGTTATTGAATTTCATTTCAGATATAAAAAGGAGTTGTTGAGTCTCGGGGAGTTAAGCACCATTGCATCATTATTCCTTCGGAATCCAGATGTTGCCTTAACCATGGCCCCAAAGCCTAGACCTTCAGGATCAAAGGGGACAGGGCAGTGACAGCTAGCCCTCATGGTGTCTAGGGAGGTGATTTTAACCCCCTTTCTATGTCTGGATGGCTTTGTCTCTCAGGTAATTCTCTTGCAGGGAGATGAAACATAGTTAGCTGTGTCTTCTGCCCTCTTCATTTTCCATGTAGAGACAGAGAAGAAACCAACATTCCTTTCATGTAATGATTCTTTCAGTATTTAAACACAGCATTCAGTTTCTCCTCACAGTCCTTCTGTGAATGTTTTCAATGTCCTGACTCCTCTTTTGTCATAGAGGGAGACTCTTCCATCAGACATAGGATGTCATACTTCTATTATTGGAAGCAAAGACAACACCACTTATTTATTTATTTCTTCTGGTAATGCCATAATGGCGTGGACATGATTGCTTTTGAAATCAGCCAAGCACTATGGAGTCTAACTGTGGCTAAGCTATACTTCCTTCAAATGTTTTATGGTTAATTTTGTGATGTTTGGAATTTTATAAAGAATTATAACAATAGTTCCTTGTAAACAAATATCTACATAAATAGAGAAAGATGTTGGGTGAACTTGACGTCCAACCTGAATTCCGAACAAAGTGCTGGTGACACTTGTCACAGAATCCAAATCGGACACAAACCTGTGGGTCAGGAACAAGGAATCTGCCTTTCTAGAGTTCTCACCAGGATGGCAGGTCCTTGGGGTAGTCAGGTAGAAGAGTGATATTTAACTCCTGATCTTGGGTAAAAAAGAAAAAAAAGGGAAAAAGGTTACCCTACTATTAGAATACTCCATGAAAGTTGTATGGAATACTGGTTAATAGTGTAATAAACAATTCATTTAGAAAGTTACTTTGGCTTAGAAAATACCTAAGCATCCCATCCTAATTATGTAGTCATTTCACATCTACTGTGAAATTGGCAATCCTTCAGAAAATGTTATAAAACCTTTTAGCTTCTCCATTTTTTTAATACAGGGTTTTTTGAAAATAGATTTGAATTCTTTTGAATTTTATGGCTGCTTTTCATTTCTTATCATACTTCCTCATTATTTGTTTTTATCAAAGTGTCAAGAGATCCTGAGAATAGGGTATACTCACATCCATGTTTATATGGTTTATTGCCAAAGGCCCTAATCCCCAACTCAGTTTCCTTCTGTATTGAGCTGCATATGTGTACCTATTGCTTCCTATTTGGATTATTTAAAATTATTTAAGCAAGGAAGACTGAAACTGATTAAATACCAGTAGTTTATATATTTATATTTTATTATTTTATTATTATTATTTTATATTTCTGTTCCTCAATATGACTTGACATAATTCCATACAGCTTTGTGACTGCTTTGTCAAGCCCATAGTCTTCTTCCATCATAAGATAAGTGTCCTGTAACTTGGTAACTTGCTTTATGTTAAATCAATGTTTCCATACTGAGCCGTTTATTAAAGAGATGTTCATTGGGAATAGCACCATCAATTAAATGAAGAGTAATGTATTTAGTTGAGACCCTCAGCTAGTTTAGAGTACTACAGGAACTCAACCATTGTTCCACGTGCTGGTGTGTGATTTTTGCCTTCTCTAAAATCTGTGTCCAAGTGAATGGTTTAATTTCATTTTTATGATATTTTACTTGGCTTATAAACCATACTGAAGCCATTTTTTTTGCCATGCAGTTAATAATGTAATTTAGTCTATGAGGCTATTAGGTGGTAATGAAACAAGATATTAGAGGCATGACCATTTTCATATTTAATAGGGAAGCAATGTGTTCTAAGTAATGAAGTTAGAAATCTAACACGCCATTGTCAGCACGTTAACTCTATTTTAGAGATGTTTTTTGAGAACTAAGTAAATGTAATTCTTAATGTCCCTATCTATATTCATTTATCTGCTTAGATGCTTTGCTATTTGTGTTTTTGACACAATAACTTCTAGAATCATTTTGTGTGACAGGGCCCAAGAATAGAAATAACCAAAACCAACAAAACAAACAAAAACGAAGAACCGATAAAACCTTTGATGCTTGAAACTATAGACACAAAGTAGTGTTTCTTCTCCTTGGATAAGTAAAATCTACCCATTATTTGAACTTTAAACAGCTAACAATATCTGTACCTTTTTTTTTGGAAGTAAGGGGGAACATTTTCCATCAGTTTCTTAGCCTTTGGTTAGAATATTAGAGATCGCTTTAACGGGGACCATAACATGGAACACTTAAGATGACCAGCCGCCTGTCTCTCAGCACTTTTGTTCTAATTTATTCATTTATTTATTTATTTTCACAGATATCATTGCATTGTGCTCTTTTTAAAGCATGCTTTTACTGAATAATTGATACATGTCAGGGCACTTAAGTTTGGAAATAGGAGTTTGTCATTCACTCCAGTGTAGACAGTTTCTTGTATATATTTTCTCTATATTTTCATCCATTTACAAATGTACATGTAATACAATTTTTTCCACTAAGAATTAGGTAACTGAGGGGCTTATACTACCCATACTTTTCTCTAACTTGCTTTGTCACAAGCAATACACCAAGGGAACTTTTCTGTGCTGACACACACTTCTTTTTTTCTAATGCATCCCCCGCGTGATATTGTAGGCGTGAACTCCATGCCTCTCTTTAGATTGTTCCTGATCATTTTTCCAGTTGTAGAGCGGATCAATTAGATGAAGCAAAACCATTTCCTGAGTTTTTGTCAAGAGAACTCTATTCTAGTTTTCCTTACTCTAAAATGTCTTTTCGTCCTTGGTCCTTGGTTCTGACTTTGTCAGAGATGAACAAAGAAAACTTGTAGTCAAGCTAAATTGCATAGAAGAATGATTTTTCTTCTTTTTTAGCTTGATATTTTTGCCCAGTGATTTTTTTTGTTTTTTTTGCCCTTTGAAATAACACCGTGTAATGGATCCTACAGAGTTGACACACGCTTTAGAATGAACCAAGCCGTTATTGGTGAGATCGGTCTTGAAAACAAATCTAGAATCCCAGTGACCACATCAGTCGTGCACATTAACCTGCCCTCTAACAGTGAACATAGTTCCCAGAAGTTCATGAGTATGAGGGGTGAAACAGGATTGGGGTACAGATTAGGAAGAGATGACCAGGCTGGAAGTACAACCTTACTGTTTTTCAGCCCCTGCATAGAATTCTTGTGTTTCTCTTGCCCCACGGTATAAAATAAGAGGACTTAATCTAGGCTATCAGTCTTGTATTTGGTATGAGAATTGGACTGTAATTCAGGAGATCTTGGCTCTCTTGACCCATTCATCAGTGACTAGTAAAGGCATGTGAAGTTGGGTGGGCATGCCTGCATCAGCAGGGTGGTAGAGTTCAAGGCTGCAGTTGAGCCTGAGTAATTAGGAACCAAGGACGGATGGGTGTGTGCACTGAGAATGAGGAGGCTGGCTAGGCTACTACACAGTGTCATGTCCTATAAGACAGGTAACTTGGGAGTAGATTTAACACCAAGCAGTTGCGTGGCTAAATGTTTTTGAGGGTACTTAGTTCTGAGGTTGATTAGAACCTAGACTCATGTGTGGTGACAGGAGAAAAAGAAAGAAGAGCATAGGAGATTTAGACCTAGTAGCTGAAAACCAGAATATTATCAACTTGTAGGATGGATACTGTGCCTTCATTTCTTGATTTCTTGGAAGGTTAGTGAGGGAAGGGACCTCTTTAATCTGATATTTATGTCCTTTTTTTTAAAAAACAAGTTATTAGTTAATAGATATTTTGATATCCAAATTTTACAGCATTATGTAAATTTAAAACCTGAATTTTGTTTAGAGAAACATGTTTGTTTGTAACATGTTTTTAGTCTAAATCTTTCTGAAGAATGATTTTTTTTGTTGGCACCAAAAATGAATATGGTCATATTGTAGAGAATTATCTTAACTTTAATCATAGTCCTGTTTTCTAGGGAAATAATAAAATGTATTCTTGGAAGAGAATAAGTATATAAAATACCCTTAATTGTCCCAGTGCAATTATAGTAATCATTTATTTTACTTTAAGTTAGTAAATGATTATTAGCTACTGAAAATTATAATTATCACCAATTAATAGATAAGGCTCTGCACATTCTGTTATTTAATTAGTGATTAGCTATATTTTTTGAGAATCATTTGACAAGTAAATTATACATTTTTAGAGATGTAAGTAAGTCATTAAACATTAATATTCTTTATGTAGTTTTACATTATTTCACTAAGACCAGAAGTATACCTAAGAGCGGTGGCTAGGAAGTTTTAAACATGTGTATCCTTTTATGATATGTTTAGAATGTTTATTTGAGAAAATATTTCTTCATTTATTTTCACTGTTTATGTAACCAGTCATTAATAATTGATGTTTGAGGGATTGGAGAATCTCTCCTCTTTCTCTGTGTGTACCAGTTTTATTGCAGACACTTTGTAGATAAGAATTGTGAGTGAGATATTGTGCAAATTATCTTTGCTTGTCTTCCAGCTAACGTGTCTGCCCATGAAGAAAAGGAAGAATTTAACTTTCATAAGTGTTCCATTGCTTATTCATGATCAAAACAATTTCAGTTGTGTCATGGCACAAGGGTGTCCTGCTTTACACACTTAAGACCATCAAAATTTTAAATCTAGGCTTAGAATATTGATTATACTTGATTTGCCCTCTTTCTGCATCCACAGTGTATTCCAAACTATTCTACTATACCCAAATTCACTATTAGAATCCTTTTTAACAAAATGCTCCAGGCTACCACCTCCATTTGATTAAAATTATTGGAGTGTAAACTATTTTTTTTTTTTGCCCTAGACTGTTACCAAAGGGCTTTAAGGTAGTTCATTGTTTAGATAGAGAAATAAAATCAACATTCACCCCTTGGTTGCCTAATATGGGCATGTGTCATTATTCATTCACGGTGTAGCTTTTATAGGCTAAGTCAAGTGTTTGAGACATGAAGATGCCTACTATGTTCCTGATCTCAAAGGGCTGGTGAGCAGTGCCGTGGGAGTGTGCATGAACACGTCTGGTGCAGCAGGAAGAGTATCGTTAGGGGTAATGTAAAAGCTGCTTTAGACCGTTGAGGAAAAGCACCAGCCAGAGGAAAGTAATTGTCTATACTCTGCACTTTCTTTTTTTCCTTTTTAAACCAAATTATTTCTTTGGCAATCCCTAAAGAATAATTACAAGAACCACCTCTTTAGCCTTTATTACATTCCAGGCAGTTATAAATACTTAATTGTCGAACATCTGTTTAAGATTGGTATTATACTGAAATATTATAATCTTATTAACCAATGTCACCCCAATAAATTTAATAAAAAAGAAAAACTTGCTTATAAAATACAAATAAAGTTGTACTCAGGGAAAAATTTAAAAAAAATATTTTACCTTGTTAAATAAAAACAAACAAACAAAAAACCCCCAAAACATTGTACCATGTTAAGTCATCATCATAAGCCTTTCTGCCGGGGTCAGTAAGTCAAAATCTTGTAATGCTATTAGACACTCATGGCTTAAATGATTGTTTCATTGCTCAGCATGTACTTTATGCTATGCTTTGCTTTTGAGAAGGTGTCCTATCTTGTCTTCCTTTAATTCCTACAACATACACCCTGTGTGCGCAAGCTCTCATTGTCTGATGCACGTAGGAGAAGCGAGCTGTGTTAGTTCTTGAGCCATTCTCATTGGCCAGTCGATTCTGACAGCACTTCAAAGTGTGTAGACCTGCATTGTAAGTGTTGGAGCAGACTTAACGATGTAATGGGAGAGGCGGCCCCTCTTCTTATTCTTTCCATTATTAAAAATTGGCTTTTAACATATTCATGGGATGGTTTATACATGGTCCTGCATTTCAAAATGAAATTCAGATTTTAACAATTCTGTAGGATTTTTTCTATTAAAATTGAAATTTGCACAGACCAACTCATTGAACACTGCCTAAGCATCCATTATAATTAAAAATATTTGGTAAACTCATTAGGTATCTAAATGATTTTTTGATCAGGAAAACATGACATCATCCATCTTTGTGAGTAGAAAGTTTGGGAAAACTATGCCTTGATTAGCAGGAGACCTCCAATGCTTCTGTGTGTGCTGCTCAGAGCTGCCTTACTAATGTGATAAGTAGGCCATACTTTGAATTCCCAGTAGGATTTTGGGTAATGTAAACCTCCTACATCTTTTCTTTTGGTCATCTCAAACCCTACGTATTTTTGAGAGACATGCATTTCTTTTTTTTCCCTTTTCTTTTTTTAGTTGAATTTATGAAAGCTTTTAATTTTAAGAAAAGGAAACCTCTGTAGCATCAATACTGACTTTGTATGGACCCTACATTTACTTGTTTTATTGACTTTAACTGGGAACTGAATGCAGTCCTGGTGAATTTTCAATTGGTATTGTTAAAATTATCAGTAGAGAGTGAAATGCACAAAATAGTCTCAAACCTCGATTGAAATCCACCACCTAATAGTCCTTCATATAATAAAGCTGTCTTTTTTGTTTGTTTGTTTCCTTTGCCTGTTCCTGTGCTGTGATAAGCCCAGCTGGAATTTTAGCCTACGGTAAGAGATTTCTTTATGGTGATGTGGAGGATGCAGCCTAATTGGCAAGGAAAACCACTTCCTCCCAATGCTATTTCTCACAGTCCTGTCTTTTCGTCCCATCATATGTGCCTTTCTCCCAGTGAGTTCAACTTTTGGCACGTGGCATTGTCGTTTCCAAGGGAGAAGTAGCAGGAAAATGTCTGATAGATGCCAAGGAGAGGGAGTGACACTCTGTATTCTGTAGGTGAATGATAGGTTTGGTCCCCTGAATTGCAAAAAGTGGACTCCCAGAGGCGAGCAGCCCTTTTGAGGCTCCCCTTCCACCCCCCAGGACTAAATAAATATCAACAATCATATTAGGCCCTGGCTGGTGTAGCTCAGTGGATTGAGCATGGGCTGTGAACCAAAGGGTTGCCAGTTCGATTCCCAGTCAGGGCACCTGCCTAGGTTGCAGGCCAGGTCCCCAGCGGGGGCCACATGAGAGACAGCCACACATTGATGTTTCTCTCTCTCTTTCTCCCTCCCTTCTCCTCTCTCTAAAAATAAATAAAATCTTAAAAAAAATCATATTAGGTGGTTAAATTGTTTGTAAATATGTGCCAGTCTTTCGTTTGTTTGTATTTTTTGTTTGAGGCTTATGGATACCCCCAAAAAGCAAATTCTCATTTAAAATCAGGAGGTTGAATGAGTAATATGACTAATATGGTTCTTTTCTGTGGTAAAATTCAGATGACTTGATTTAATTAGCAGTAGCACATTTTCTGACATAGCAGAAAAGATCTTAAGATGCCAATTACACATGACCACTTGAGCGAATGTGTTTGCCTCTGCTCTTTGCTGAACACCGCACTGAAACTGAAGGAATGAAACAGATATAGACGCTCATAAAGAGAAGTGGAGAACAGACAATGGGTTGGAAATGCCTTCAATTTCTGGGTAACATAAATCGGAAGGAGGTATTGCTGGAGCAGAAAGAGCTGAATGCTCACTGCTTGCAGAGGGAGGTTCTAACAAGCCAGAACAAGTTTACACTTTAGAACCCCCTGGAAAAGACAGGAATTGGCAATACTAGATACTGCAGAAGCTGGGAGTGAAAGACAAGGCAAAAACAGGGAGTTTGCTATACAACATGCAATACAATATGTTATAGTTCCGCAAGCCTCCTTCTCCCGTATGAGCAGACTTCTAACTACTAGAATACCCCTGGTACTCTCAGAGATGAGATGTAGTCTGTGGAGACATTGAACTACAGCGATTTAGACACAGATACACTGTGCCCCACTGTGTGTCTCCAAGAGTATTGGCACTCAGGCTTTGAACTCTAGAACAGGAGATTTGGGAAATCTTATTTTCTGGAGACACTACCTCTACTGAACAGACCTACAGATCTTTGGTATCTGAAGGATCAGACCCCTGCCTGCTCACCCGGCAGTGAAACCCGTTGGCACACAAGCTGCAGCTCTTGACCGTGGCATTCCTAGTCAGTATTGTATTTCCTCGCTCTTCAGTGTATCCAAGGATTTTCGAGTATTGGGAGTGTACTTCAACAGGAAGGAAGTGGGCCAGAGCAAGGGGCGTGGAGTACTGAAATGGAGCTCAGAGGAACTAAAGTCTACTTAAGGAGCAGAGCAAAAGGACTCCGACAAAAAGAATGATTAACTTAGAGAAGTAAGAGAAGACAGTGCACCCTTGAAAAACAATGTAATGCCATTACAATCAGAACAATTAAAATAAGGGAGACTGTGAAAATTAAAAAAATAATGGAAACGGAAATGAAAATCAACAGAAAGTTTTGACCATTAAGGGGATATCCTAGAAAATAAGTAAACCACAGAATATCCAGCTGGTGGTGTTTTCGGTAAAAGAGTAAAACAAATGAAAAAATAAAGAAATTCTTGAAGTAGTAAAAAATTGTCTCAGAACTGAAGGATGCCAGCTCCCACATTCTAAGTGTGAACCAAATTAATGAAGAAAAAAAAAAAGAAGCCAAGATATTATCATGAAATTTTAGATCTCTAGGCATGAGGGGCGGGTCCCAAAGGTTTTTATACAAGAAAAATAAATGCATGGTATACAAAGGATTAAGAACCTGAGTAAGGCAGTATGCCTGGGAGCAGCATGGGAACCAGGAGGGAAAGAAAATCACAGGACAATAGCTATTTGACAGGTCTAGAGAGCAGCCACCCCAGGGGGGAGCAGCAGAGTGAGGCTCCAGGACAAAGGAAAAACCTGTATTTGACCCTTAGAAACCTGTATCTGAAGTGGTTTTAAATATTGGAGAGCTTGTGAAGAGTCTAGGCAAAGGGAGGAAAGAGAGGCAATGATTAAATCCTGGAAAAAATATATACACTATTGGGCTCATCAGAGAATACACACACACACACACACTCATCATAGTATTGCAAATACTAGCTGATACCTTATCGAACAGTAGAGTTGTACATGTGCTTCAGAAGAACCAACTCTTGAGAGTCGTACATTCTTCTGTTCTTACTAAGGAATATGTTACCAAACAATTTTAACTATTTTTTTTAAAGTGATCCCTTAAAGGCCTTAACTTTTTTAGATTGAGCTATCTAGTGAAGGAAACATTTCTTACAGGAAAGGGCTTTATTGTTGTTCTCAGGAGAGAACAACAAATAGTGCTGGAAGCTATTGAACTCAGGTTATTTTGGGAGGACAGAATTACTTTGTTTTATGTAGATACTGCAGAATTTTAAATGGCATTAATTGTAACTGCATGGACTGAGCGGTGTTGTTTACATGATGGCACCATGACTTTCACAAACAGTGACAACCGTGTTGAAAAAATTTCTGGAAAGGACATGCATATACCCAAATCTGAGGGTACATTTTTTATGACATGTGATTGTTTGGGGGGAAATATCCACATTGGATTCACTTTAGGAAACATGCCATACTATTTTTTGGTATAACAATTCACTGGTGAACAGTTTATTAAACTGCAAAACTAAATCCCACAGCTTTCTTCCTTGCTCAGATACTGACACTTTACCAATAAGAATGGCCTTTATCAACAAATCTTCAAGGCAGGGGAAGGAGTGATTTTTATGACAGGGGAAGCATTATATTTCTAATTGCCAGTTCCCCTAATTTTTATTTTAATAATAGGAATTTAAAAATTACTAAGGTTTCAATTCTTTTTTCCTCTAATCACCACCATACTGGTTATAAGCAAAGGGGTTCTTTTATTTTTTTTTCCTGTGAATGCTTGATTGTTAATTTCCAGGTCAGTATCCAGTCTATCAGAGTTTCATGGGGTGATAATTTATGCTTATAATGGACAGTCTATTTAAAACTGCGAAGAGATCACCCCATCTAAGCAACTGAAGTACCAAATCCCACTCTCTCACTTACTCAGAATCACATCACATTAGAATTTGCTAATTTGCCATCTTTAATGATTTGTGTTTTGTTCAAATAAAACTTCAACCTTTTCATAGCCTTATCACTCACATATTATTGTGTGCTTCATTTTTGCAAGCAAATAGAATTGCTCTTCTCCCTCTCTCCCCCCCCCCCCCCCTCATTCATTCATCATTTTTACTGTCTCTCAAAGGAATCATTCCTCTTCCTGAAGCAGTACCTTCCCTGTTATTTCTTATACTCGAGGGCTTCACACTTACACCATGTTGGGTATAGTACAGATTACAAGTTTATCTGAAAACTCTCCTTGATTCTTGTGTCAAATAAACTATTGTTCAAACTGTAGATGAACCCATTTTAGCGTACTTTGTAGGAATAAGCCAACAATGGACTCAAGAGAGAGAATTTTAGGATTGAAGTGGATACTAGAAAGTATTTACTCTCCATTCATCAATTTCAAATAAGAAAAGATTATTTTTTCCTGAAATGGGGAGATTTTCATTGCCCCCTAGATAACAGTGCCAAATGCATTTATCTAATAAATAACAGAAGTTGAATCCCTAAGCCACTGCCTCTAATGTTCTATGTCTGTGAGCAGCTTAAAACAACAGAATTTAAGTTGTGTCTGATCTTTTTTTTAAGATTTTATTTATTTATATTTAGAGAGGGAAGGGATGGAGAAAGAGAGAGAAAGAGAAACACCAATGTGTGGGTGCTGGGGGATGTGGCCTGCAACCCAGGCATGTGCCCTGACTGGGAATAGAACCTGCGATGCTATGGTTCACAGCCTGTGCTCAACTCACTGAGCTACGGCAGCCAGGGCAGTTGTCTCTGATCTTTTACATGCCATTGTTAGCCCATGCCAACGTCTAGTGTGTGACCACTGTCAGCCCCTAACGGGGTGGGCTCCTGGCGGGGCTACATCTAACTGAGCAGCCCTTCTCAGACTCTCTGCAGTGAAGAACTCATCCGCGCACCCTCACTCTGCCGCCTCCTTCACCGCATTGCAGATCAATATTTTTCATAAAATGTGGTAAAATTAATTTATGCAATTTAAGATAAAAACACCAAATAAAACACAAACCTGTTATTATTAGATTCAATAGATAAGAAATTGTCAACTTGTTAAATTTCTAACCTTTTACTCGTGATACTTGAACTTAGCTCATTAGAACCCGGTAACTCAAAGCCGTTCAGTCTGAGTA
This sequence comes from Tonatia bakeri, assembly GCA_004024845.1. Classification (NCBI taxonomy): domain Eukaryota; kingdom Metazoa; phylum Chordata; class Mammalia; order Chiroptera; family Phyllostomidae; genus Tonatia; species Tonatia bakeri. The sequence continues at coordinate 34,479 of PVIA01006196.1, forward strand.
GCACGGCTGTGGTCCACTGGGCTTGATGTGTAATGAGCTTCCCAAGTTCTTTGTCTTGAAACTGGGTGGGTCTTAAATATTGGTATAGCAGTACCAATGATTGATTGATGACTGTGATATACTTAAAAGACCCATGATGGTGTCACCGGGGGCATATTATATATGGATAATTTATTATATAATACATAAAATGTATGATGTATGTGCATGAGATCATATATTTTATATGTGTAATATATAATGTATGTGAGATTTTACACACACACACACACACACACACACACAAAACATATACAAGTAATACCAGCTTTTCTCACGAGAGTGGTCTTGGCAGTCATTTCCCCCTTTTCCCTTTTCCTTTCTTCTTTGCTGTCCTCCCTCCCACCTCATTGCTGTCTGAGCCTTGTCACTGTGTTGTCATCGGCATGCTTCAGTTGCTGGTTTCTACCTGTCCTCCAGTTCCAAGTCCCATTTTGTGTCCAGCTCATGGGTCAGTGGGACTCATCTCAGCTCCCAGGGAGATTCAGGTCTTGACATTAAATCAGAACACTTAGGGCTTATTAGCAAGTTCATCCTCTTCTACGGGACTGCATGTGTGGCTCTGAGTGCTGTTTAACCTGCTCTAGAGGTCTGGTTTCCAGGGCAAAGTACCGTGTAAAGTTACGGCGGAGGAAAGTGGAGACCCTGCCCCCAGATAAGGACTGAGAGTTTGAGAGGAGACAGACACGTGAGTGAGGTGTTGGCAGAGGCTGTCATAGACGTTTTTATAAATTAGGAGGAGAGTATAAGGGAGGAGGTAGGTAACTGATTTGGGGATAAGCTGAGAAATGCTTTACTATAGTGCCAGCGTCAAACTGAGTTAAGACAATAAGGTGGTGGAGGATGGGGGTGTTCCGAGTGGAGGACTGGGGTGTGCCATGTATTCCAGGTCAGATACATTTGGGAAAAAAAAGAACTGAGATGGGAAAATGAAGGAGATTGGGATTTCTGGAGCTGCATGTTCAGGCACCCCCAATTTGTATAGGTTCAGTGGTGGCTTTCTGTTTCATGCTGTTTTGAGACCCCTACAGTAAGAACAGAGAGTGGTATTCACCTTTAAGATTCAGCTGGAGGCAGAATGGAACCTACCTCTTTGTGGTGGTTATCTGGAAAAGAAGGATTCATGCACAGCAAATGGGCAATTAAGATTTTGCACATCGTTGTCTATATTTTGAAAGACTCAGATAGGTCTTTGAAGAAATGAAAAATGCCAAAGCTTAGGAACAACCTAGATATTAAGAAGGTGTCTCTGACCTAATTTATTTGTATTTTAAGACTTTTTAGCCAGTTAGCCCAGGCAGAAACATACCCCCAGTAAAATTGAAGCCACCTTTATATTAGCTGTTTGATTTTCATAGTTAATCACTCTTCACAGAAATGTATTTCTAATTTTCATGATTTGTTTTTTGTATTTCTAAGGCCTAATATAGATAGGCTTTCAGAAGTGGAAACCCAATACTTATAGGTAATAAGCTGGCATACATTGAACCCTTGAGTTGAGGAACTGAGAATTCTGACGGGACCAAGGAGTGTCTGATGCTGCAGTAAGGATGCAACATGGGGTGTGGTTGGGGATGGACGAGTGGGATGGTGAGTAGTAATTCTGGAAGGATAGGCAGTACCTGGACTAAGGCAAAGAACTTTATTTCTTAGTTCATGGGAGACCTTACATAGTTTTAAAGTGTGATGCAGGGTGTGATTGTGAGAGGAGCACCCAATTCATGTTCCAGAACCATCATTCTGGTAGCAATACAGGATACATTCATTTTATTTAAATGAAATGCAATTCATGTGTCATGAAAAAGAAACTCCAGTACTGGTAGTAGGGGAATAAATCTGAGGCTAAGCAACTCATGAAGACTCCAGCAGTGGTACATAGGAGAGATGCGGGAACATGTCTACATGGTTATTAGTTATTCATTCAATAGACATTCATTAGGTTTCATCTAGCCACCACGTGCTAGGACATCGTGGACAGTAACACAGACATGGTTCTTGACCTCAGGGCACACAGAGAGAAGCCTAAGACAGCCTTCATGTCTCTGCTTAGATGACTAGATGGAAGCTGATGGTCTCAATGCCATAGTAGATACCAGGGGAGAGAGGCTTGTGTGTGTCCTTGAGTGGCTTCTCAGCAGTTGGAGTTGCCATGCAGTTTTGGATAATCTGAGTTGAAGTATGTTGGAAGCAGTTAGGACTTAGGTTGATAGGTCTAGATCAGAGCTTCTTAGACCTCCATGTGCTTTGAAACCACCTATAATCTTGTTGAAATGCAAATTTTGATGCATCACGTCTTTGGAGTCTGAGATTCGTCCACTCTAACGAGCTCCTAGGCGATACTGTTGCTGCTGGTCAACGGAGCATACTTGGAGCAGTGGAAAGGGTAGTTGAAAAGCTGATTAAAAATAGGATAGGTAACTCCTTGCTTTTGGAGAATGTCCATGTTATTTCTCTCTGTCTCTGTTTTTGTGGGCGTGCACACACACATACGTTTAAAGCTTTAGAAGAAACTTATAAACAAACTCTTTGGAGGAGAACCATTTACAGTTTTGGAGAATAGTGCCGACATATGTGAATGTATACATTCATTTACAGCGAAATTGCTTTTGCAGAGAGTCCATAATCTCCAGGTCATCTGGAAAATATTTCTTTATGTCAAACACGGACAGAACATATTTTGTTGACTTTACTTGTGGTTGTCAAAGGTGAATAACGGACTCATATTTACAGATAACCATTTCCAAACCACACTTTATTTTTAAGTGTTGACTTTTCAACTCTAATCCATAAAATCTGAGAGGCGGTAAAAAAAGAAAACAAAATGTCTGGCTCACATTTTTACGGAATGTGTTTCTGTGCGGGAAATACTGTGTTGTGCTTGTTGCCTCCGGAGAAGAAGATAGCAAATGCCATTTGTGGAATAAATATACGTAATTGCATGTCATATTCGGAGCCGGCACTAAAAAACAGGAGATGATATTGGTTTTCCACTTTCTTGTTCCCTAACAGCCCAGATGGTTTAGAAGAGAGCTTTAAATTTTTATTCTCTGCATCTCAGATGAGAACAAGGATGCGATTACATAACAACAACAACAAAGAGGCTTTTCTAAGATGCAGGGAATTATAGGGAGGTAGTTTTTCACAGGCTGAAATCCAGTCATCATTTATGTAGTAACTAGGCATTTGACTTAAGTCTATTTTTCATAAGCATGAGTTGCTTCTGTAGTGACTAGTGGATATGTTCTTTGTTCTGAGCATCGTCCGTATAAGTTATTGGGGGGAAGGAGCAAATATCACTCTCCTGGTAGGAATGACTTCTCTAATTAGGACTTCCTTCTTTGCTGTGTCTGGGGGGATGATGCGGTCCGTGTGACACTGAAGATACTGTGGGAGTGAGACTTTCCTGTCTGTAGTTTCATTTCCTTTTACGTGTCCATTGACTGTACTCTCATTGAACAGGAAAAATAATCAGTTGCACAGAGGAAGGGAGAGATGTTTCAATCTCACTAATAGACCAGAGTCTCACCAGGGAGACAACTGTTGGGCAGGGAAAGGTGCTCAACGTCAGAGACGTGGGCGGAAATCCTGGCTCAGTTTCTTGCCAGTTTGGTCACCGTCTCAGAGCTGTGGTGTGCTCGGTGTGGAATTCTGCACCGATAAAACGTGTTATAACATAGTAAGGATGTTGTGCCATGAGGACCTACTTCTGTGTAGGCAGTACTCACAATGATACGCTTCATGATGAAAAATATTGGGTTGGCTAAAAAGTCCAGTTTGTTTTCTCCATAAAATAGAAGAGACATGTTTATCTTTTTTCCAGTAACTTTATTGATTTGGATATTTTGACTGTGTTGGCTCTCTCCCACATGGTATAATGTTGCTCCTTCTCAATTAATGTCTCAATTTGATTGCTGTCAACTTCCACTGGTCCACCCAACTGCGGAGCCTTGTCCAGCGAGAAGTCTCCTCACAAAACTTCACAAACCACGTTTGACACATTCTATCAGTCATACTACCTTCTCCATACACTGAACAAATCTTTTTTTTTGCGTTTCAGTTCTGTTTTTACCTTTCTTGAAACAATAAAGCGTAATAAGTAAAAAATGTTGTGTATTTTCTTCCATCTCCAATATTAAAATAGCTACCCAAAAATTCACCAATTTTTATGTTTTTAAACTGCACACTGACATGACAGCTGTGACCATACACACCAACAACATTGTTTTGCAAGAAGTTAAAGACAACTAAACGCTACTAAAGCCATCTTACAGAAAAAAACCAAATGAACATTTTGGCCAACTAATACATAAGGAATACACTTAGTGATAGGTATGTAAATATCTCAGCTAATGGCATGCCATGCAAATAGCTAAAAAATGTCAAATTAATATTTTGAAAATTTTACATTTTAGATTTGAAATTGATGCAAAAATGTATGTCAGTGTCCTGGCAAGAGTTCTGTAGAACTTGATGATGATCCATGATTCAGGGGAAATAATGCAGAATTTAAGGAAATGTGTAAACATAAAACACAATCTTTCACAAATGACCGTTTTGACCATAAAATATCTTTTTTTGCACATGCATACTTACAATTCTACCAAACTATTGGTTCATATTTTTTCCTAGCATAATTCCATGAAATTTTACCTTCCCATACTTCTAGGAGAAATCTTTAGTCTTTATGTGAGTCCTTATTAAAAGTAATTTAACTAAATATAGAGAGATGTAAAGCAAATTTGCATATACGCAAAAAGCTTACAGTCACTCATTTTCTACATTTTTTAGACACTAGAAAGGAAAACTCTAGCTTGCTCTTCCAATGAAGTTAAAATGTGTGTGTGCATGCTCATATGCATTGTAGTCCACATATGTAAAACAAAGTAATTAGTAGGAGTCTACAGAGATTGTTTTGTTTCTATCCTTTTGCTCTAACAATGTTGTTGATACTGAAATAAATATAACATTTTGAAATTAACTCAATCATAGGACAGAGCTTATAAAATATAATGGCAAACATGAAATATGTTTCTTTACCATGTAGTTATCAAGTGCTGAATTCGAATTGTAGGAGAGGATGTAACACTAGGAAAATTAGCAATTTCCCCCCCAAAGGTTCACCAGGTATCTCTGTGCTTTCTGTGGATAGCATTGAAATGCCAGGCAAGTCTACTCTGCATTTTATAGTCATCAGAACTCAGGGCAGCAGATTCTGAATCTACATATACGGTAGATGGAAGACCAGGGTGGATGGTTGTGTGTTTTATATAACATTAAAGGAGATCTTCACAAAAGTGATCTTGAGCAAAGCTACCTATAAAACTTACTCTCTTGGTGACTTAGATTAAATCTGGAACCCTGAGATAGACTGACTAAAAATAGGTAGTGATGAGTTTGTTTAGGGCCCTTCATACATTGGCCCCGGGGAAATTCAGTTGGCTGCCGTAGATTCTGTGGTAAAGCTCACTGCCCCTAGAGAAAATGTCCTTAATTTCTCTTCTGATTCTGATCCAAATGACAAACAAGATAACTTACAGTGAGCAGGCAACATTTTAATACCAGTGCAGTACAGTAAAAGCCAGTGTCACCGGTCATATTAACAGCTATGATTAATCACAGATGGATTGAAATACTGGGAATTATGTTTAAAAGGTTAATTTTCCACCCCCCATAATCACAGGTCATCATTTTCATACTCAGGTACTCCAGCTCTGTTCTCTCACCCTTGATCTTGACGCCATTGTTGCCCGTCAACTTCTCTTTCCAGGACTGGCTTTACTGACCAAAGATTCTCTGGCCATTCTGCCATTGTTCTTTTCCTACTGGCTTCTTTGTGTCAACATAGAAAAGTAATCTTGGGTACATAATCATACATAAACCCAAACAAAACAATTAACCTTCAAAAAATTGCATTCCAAAATCATTTCTTATACTTCTATCTTTATTTTTTTATGTTGTAGACTTTCAGAATTAGCCTGATTTTTGTAGCCCTTATAATAAACTACATAGGAGAGATTGCTCTGTTTAGCAGATGAATGAATGCAGCATCAATAACTATTTGGTAAGGCTCAGATTTGTATTTCCAGTAGGTCTTGGGAACCACTATCTGGAGACTGGATTATTTGGGTTTGTTCCAGTCTTATTATTCTGTAGGGTGTTATGGTTGTTACTAATGAGTGGTATACTTTGAAGTTCCTTCCTTCCTTCCTCTCTCTTTTTTCCTAAAAATACTTTCAGATTAAATTTTTGTCAGGTTCTAAGTAGCCTAAGTTTAATTACATATCCATCAATTTGTCTGTTGGAAGGAGTTTTACTTATCTTTTTTGCGTAAGTGAAAATTATCCATTCTCACTGGCATCTCCCAAATTGAAATTTCCCTCTTTATATGATATATTTTTAAATGTGTATTTTTAAAAAATGATGCCCTTTAGCTCCCGTTCTTAAGAAGCCTGGTAGTGGATGATTCATCATCAAAATGAGAAAGGTTTGCTATGGCTGTAATTTGCATGAGAAATATCAGTTGATTTTTATCACCATTTGGAGCAAATGTATTTGTTTTTCTCTTCTAATATGAGCATATAAATATCTGGAGAATATATATGAATAATGAACACTTTTTTATGGAGGACATTTTTCCCCCTAAAAGCATTGTTCTTTCCTCATTTTTCTCTTTGTCATTCATTATTTAAATTTCATGAAAGAATATGGTTGTAACTCATGTAATTTATCTTTCACTTGATCCTTCTGCTTCAGAATATGCTCATACCCAGTCAACTAGCCATTTTAGCTAATTCTTCATCAACCACAATGTCACATCCTCTGATAATAACTTCTTCTTGGAAAGGTGTTTATTATAATGTTTATCATATGCATACATAATGTAATGTGCATGTAATGTGTGTGGCTTACACAGTAATAAGGCAAACACTGTGCTCACCACATGCTGTTGAAGAAAAAGCCGTTACAAACTTATACACACCCTGTGCCCCTCCCTGAGCACCTTGCTCCTCATCGCTCTGCGATGGACTCTGTAATGAATTTTGTGCAAATCACCCCTGTGTTTTTATTTATAGCTTTTTGTAGCTTTAATACCTATGTATGCATCCGAAAGCAATAGTCTGTTACTTTTGCCTGTTTTTGAACTTTATATAAAATATAAGGATATTTCATTATTTGTTTTAAGACTTATGACTTAATGGTGTGTTTGTAGATTCATCCATGTTGATGCCTGGAGTTTGTCCATTTTCTCTGCTCTCAAGTTTTTCATCGAATGGTTACATCTCCATTTATGTTTTTTATTGTACTGTTGGTTGGCATTAAAATTAAGATCCTCACACTTTTTTATATTATAAACACTGCTTCAATGGACATGTCTCCCAGTTAACACATGCAGGGATTATTTTTAGGGTTTACATATGGATTAAAATTGCTGTGTCATAGGATCTGCACCAGTTTAGCTTTATTAGAAAACAAATAATTCTCAGAAAGGTTGCCCTGTTTTCACACCACCTAATGGCAGATGCTCTAGTTTTCATTTTTGCTAAATATTAGGTGTGAAGTGCTACAAAATTATGTGTAATTATTCTCCTGCAAAATTCTTGTTCCCATATTTAAATATCTTACTCCGTGGCTATTACCCCCCCTTTGTTTTTTTAATTGGCTCAAAGCCATTGTAATGTGTCCTGGAAGTGAGTGGTTTGTTGGTGTTGTAGGCTACAAATATCACAGTTTGTGGCTTCATTTTATTCTTGTTTTTGACAATTAGGATATCCTTAATTATAATTGTGTTTATAATCCTATTCTTTTCCTATTTTTTGTGTCTTGATTAAGAAAGTTTTTCTTCTCATAACATTATAAAGATATTCTGTTGTGACTTTTTGTGTTTTGATGTTCAGATCCATTATAATTCGTTTCTATAAGTGTAGCCAATTTCCATAGCCATTTATTGATTCATCCATCTATTCTTCACCCATTTGCAACGCCTGCTCCATCAAAAATAGTCTTCTCATATGTGCATGTTTATTTCCGGACTATTTTGTTCTATTAGTCTGCTTATATGCACATGTAGCAAAAGCACATTGTTTAATTGTGAGAGTTCTATATAAAAATCTTAGTATTCTCTTCACCTTGTTCTTTTGGAGTTTCCAAGTTTCATGGCCTTTGCTCTCGATATACATTATAGAATAAGCCGATCAAAGCCTAAGAAAACCCCTGTGGGGATTTGGGTTGGGATTATATTAAATATATATAACAGTCTGGGGAGAACTGACACCTTTCTGATACTGAATCTTACTATCTACCAATATGTGTACTCACCATTGATTGGGGGTTTTAAAGTGCATTTCAATGCGTTTTTAGGAATTTCTGCAAAATAGACTTGCACAAAAATTAATCTTAACCCTCAAAGTCTGTTATACCTCTTATAATTTTTCATATATTCATCTTAAAAATGGCGTGTTTTATCCCTGGCCAGGTGGCTCAATTGGTTGGAGCAACATCCTGGGCAGCAAAAAGGTCACAGGTTTGATCCCCAATTGGGACACTCACAGGAGACAACCAATCAGTGTCTTTTTTTCTCTGTCTCTCCACTCTTCTCTCTCTAAAATTAATAAACATATCCTCAGGTGAGGATTTAAAAAATCACATATTTTACTTTAATATCATTGGAACCCCAAAGCAACATAAATATAGTGTGAAAAATAAATGAAAAATTAGTTACACAGTCCTCTGTCTGTCCTGCACAGGGCCAATGTTTCTTCCAATAACTCATCTGTCTTGATAATCACTCATCAAGTCTATTATGATCTATATTATCTACACCAATGGCATCGCTAGTTATTTAGAAGGCAGGTTCTGAGTATTACTATTTCAAATAGTATCAATTAGTTGTATGTGCAATTATCCTTTCTGAAGTGTGTGTCATATGCAACACAAATATCCCACCATACTCTACAATATAATAGCTAATACAATATTTTTTACTTTGATGATGCTACTTACACATAATTCTCTGGCTTATTATCATAATAATTCCCCTCACATTGCTGAGGTCTCTTCAAGATTACCAACATCTTTCATTGACAGATTTCTTTGGGTCTCTCAACAGCAGTATCAAGGCCAAACATATGTTATCCTCATTTTGAAGAGGAGGAAAGTGAGACTTGGAAGAATTAAGTAGTGTGCACAAGATCGTGTAATTGGTTTGGAGTTAAGGTGAACCTTGAAGTCAGGTTTGCTGAATTCAGAGCAGTGTTCCTGCCTCTGTCCGGGATGGGTGGTGGTGTTAGCGATGGAGTGATCATGGGCCAGATTGGTCCTGTGACCTTTTTTTATAATTGTTCCTCAGTTTACCCAATGTGAAAGCTGTAGTTGGGGTGTGCTGATGGCAGCTCTTGGGAGGGTTCCTTCTCATTACACCGGGTCCAGTTTGTGCCTGCTTGCCGTGACCGCCTGAGTTGGAGTTTATGACCTCTACCCTAGATAAGCCTGGCATGCCCTATTATGCATTTGTTTCTTTCTTGTACTTTTTACTACCTTGTACTTGTTCTGATTACTTATCATCAGAAATATCTTCCAGGCTGCTTTGCAATTCTATTATGAAAAGACAGATAAATTGTTATTCTCCTAAGAATAGGCACAGAACACATAATGCAGTGCCTTACTAAATGTTAATTGATGATGGAAAAGATTTAAATATTTTTCTAAAAATTCATATTTTACAGTTATCTACCCCAATCCAATTTTGTTGAAATCACTTTGCCTCCTTAGAAGAAGGAATTCAGTTCAATGTATGAGCAAATGCTCTTGTTCTTGAGTTTATGAGCTGATACAATGTATCAGCTCATAAAATCAAACTTGCTCTCACGCTTGGTACTGTATGGAATTTTGTGAGGAGAGGACAGAATAACCTTGTTTTATAAAATCTGTGCATTGGGAAGATCATTGCACAGGACGTGTCTGACATGCCACGTTTTTACACTGCTGTCACTTCCCCTCCAAGTGCATCTGCCCCTCTGTGTCCTCTCCTTGTGGGACTCCTAGTCTGCACCAGAGCAATATTTGTTCCTGCGGACTCGGATGTCTTCCAGTAGTTCCCAGTTTTACCTAGCACCAACAATGAATGGAGCTGCAATTCAGAGGAGTAATTGTTGATGAGGATGGTGCTCTGTTAACTCCAGAAAGGTAGACTGCTTTAATCCATTCCCAACTTCAAGGCTGGCTGTAGAATTCTAAACAATGGGATTCACTGTAATCCTTTCAGTATTTGCAGGAAGCTCTGTTTCATGGAATTTATAAAGGGAGCTCAGTTAGGTAAAACTGCTGTACAAGTCCTTTTTCATGTTAAGTCCATGTATTAATCAAAACAGCCGCGTGGGTTGCCAGGTAGACTGTAACACCAGGTGGCAATAAAATGCCTTCCTCGTTAACAATCAATACCGATGAGTGGCAGAGACCCCCTGCGGGTGATGGCCTTTCTCGATGGGCAGTCTCTCTGGGTGGTAGGGAAAATTACTGTGGGCCGTATGAAACCGTTGCAGCTCTACCCTGGACTGAATAGTGCTGTCTTTCATGGCCCGTTAACACGCTGCGCCGGTGCCATGAAGTGTTCAAGCTGACAAACGCTGTCAAAGCTCTCTCGACGCAAAGATTTTCTGCTGTATTTAACATGTTCCCTTTTAGTTTAATGATGCCCAAACGCGCATCGGTTGTTGTTTGTTTAACACACAATGTGGTCTCCGGAGCCATCCCGTCAGCAGCAACGTGCAGTCGGCGCGCCAGTCCAGGGGCCTTTCCTGGCGCAGTTCTCCAGTTAGAAACTGTGGAGTTATGCTGACTCCTTACCGTTCATTTTCTCCCAGAAGTACAAGAGGTGGCCGTACCTGCTGTGAAATCATTGAGTTAGTTTAGTTTTCAGTGCATGTTAAATAAGAATTTGTCAGAAAGACTCAGGTATGAGCTAGGAATGATAACTCTGTGAAGGTTTTCTTACGGGGTGCCCATCGGTGGCTCAGGGTTCCAGTTTATACAGCTACTTAATACTAGCATACTAGTACCACTACTGCAATTACTAATTAACACATGCTTTGTGCTTATTCTGTACCGGGCACTGTTCTGAGTGCTTTGCACATATGTGTTTTTAAAATTTTCACAACAGACCTATTCATTCCTCATTTTACAGAGGAGAAAAACTAAGGTACAGGAGATTAAATAATTTGTTCAATAGAGGTTCCTCAAAAAATAAAAAAAGAAATTGAACTACCATACAATTCAGTAACTCCTGGGTATTTATCTGAACAAAAAAAAACTAGTTTGAAAAGGTATGTGCACCCCTGTGTTCATTGTAGCATAATGTACAATAGCCAAGATATGGAAGCAGCCTAGGTGTCCATCATCAGATGAGTGGATAAAGAAGTGGTGTATCCAGAGTAGAATATTCCTCAGTCATAGAAAAGAATGAGATCTTGCCATTTATAATAACATGAGTGGACCTCAAGGGTATTACGATAAATAAGTCAGGCAGAGAAAGAAACATGCCGTATGATTTCACTTATATATGGAATCTCAAACAAATCAAAACAAACGAACAAATAAAATAAAATAAAATAGAAAGAGACTCAGAGAAACAGAACAAACCGATGATTGCCAGGGTGGGGGTGGGGTGGGGCTGGGCACAGGTGATAAAGGCAAAGGGGAATAAGAGGCACAAACCTCCAGGTAGATGAAAAGAAAGTCATGGTGTTGCAATGTACAGCATAAAGAAAATTGTCAATATTATTGTAGTGACATTTAACAGTAACAAATGACTTAGTGTGGTGATCCCGTTGTAAGCAATATAAATATTGAATCACCATGTTGTACACCCAAAACTGGTATTTATGCCACTCCACTATAATAAAACATAATTTGTGTGTAGCCATGCAGACAGGATATGGTGGAACCTCAATTGGAACCCAGATATCCTGGTTTCAAAGTTGGTGCGCTGGAACAAAATGAATGCCTCAAATTGACTGAAGTGACACCAAATATAGCCTTGGCATTGAAAGGGAGCACACATACCGAGTGCTTGCCTGTCTGATGATTTTTTTATTTTGTTTTACTTTTAACAAAGGGAACATATTACTTTTATAAATGTAGATTAAAATCAGAGAGTTTAGATTGCCCTTCTGGTCATGCTCTCCATGGCTGAAAATGGAGAACAGTTGGAACAGGAAGAATGGACGTTTCTGGGTTCCATTATCCTTCTCTGTATCACAGGCCTTTCATCTCTCAAAGGCGCTGCTACTGGAGTCTGCAGCCTCAGATGGTGTGGGCTGCAGCCTCAGATTTCGCAGCAGAATCGAACTGCATTCGATACCCTCAGTAACTGGGGAGCGCCCTGTGGAAAGAACCCACTAATGATTTTTTGTTTGTTTTTACTAACTTTAACTTTAATATTTCATAATATTATGAGGAATACTAACTTTAAGGAAGCTACTGATTACGAGGAAGCTACTGATTAGGATTCATGTTTTCTTTTCCTTTTTTACTCTATAAATATAAATCAAGGGTGATTCCGACTGAAGTTATTGTCCCTAGTGAGCTCATATGGACATTATAATTCACCAGTAGCTGATGACTGAGTAGATACAGAGGAAGAATGAAAAGGTAGATTTAAAACATAAATATACAACAGTGATAATTTCTTCAATAAGATACGCATACAACTGAAATTTACAACAGGACATCAGACCAGAATATCAAGAAGTTTGGATTTTCTCTCCATCCCCATGTTTCTCAACTTTTTTCTTTTTCTTTCTTTCTTTTTTTTTAAGATTGCATTTATTTATTTTTAGAGAGAGGGGAAGGGAGGGAGAGAGAAAGAGAGAAACATTGACTGGAGACCTCTCATGCACACCCCGACTGGGAACCGAACCTGCAATGCAGGTGAACCCGTGCTTTGTGGGGATGGCGCCCAACCAACTGAGCCACACTGGTGAGGACTCAGCTTCCTCTTCTGGTTGGCGCCCCCATTAAGGCTTCTCACACGGATCTCAATCACGTTTCCGGTAGAACTTTCAAACTGCACTTTGGTTTCCAGGCAGCGATTTCTGTCCCAGCTGAAGTTTAGAACATGAAGGTCATTCATCTGTATCCTGAAAGGATGAATCACATATTTATGTTCTGGAAAGTGGGCTGAGAAGAAAAATTTGCTACTTTATTAATTAGAGCCCTTTAAATAAGCTTAATCATTTGCTTGTTTGAACTAAAGTCATCTTCCTTAATCACCGTCATTAGTGGCTACCCATGAATGATTATCTCTGAATTTCATAAGCATGTTAGAATTTAATGCATTTTACATTCCCCATTAGGGATTAAATATCATTCAATATTTTACTATACCAATATTTTACTATACCAATATTTTTTAAAAGCATGAGATTAACTATAGGAATGTTTGACCTCAGTGGTCGAGGGGCACCCTCCTGCCTGGTGGTTCCCACACTGGTGTGGAGGCAGTGTTGGGAGGGCAGACAGAGGGGTTGGAGGAGCCAGCTGACCCATAGTTTGAGCTTCCCAGGGGGCTTCGGAGTGTACTTCCCCAAAGATGGGAAATACACAGTAATCTGCATTAGGCTTGACCTTTTCCAGTGACGGCCAGTTCCTTCACTATCTCTGGGAAATAGCCCATTCCACTTTGGGATTTATGTGAAAATTCTTTATACCTAGCAGAGTGACCCTTTATATTCGCTCGTTCCTATTTCTGATCTTTGTTCCTTTTCTAGCGGTGGCCTTTTGAATATCAGAGCCACCTTAGTAGTCCTACTGATCATTCCCACGCGCACTGGGCCATGCCACCGTGTCCCGTATTCTGAATTTTGGAAATCTCCCACGACCACAGTTCTCCTTCTCTGTACCTTGCATGTGGAAATAGACACCATATTTTTCAAAGAAACTCCACAGTCACCATCCACAGACTTAGCACCTCTGGTTTACCAAATGCTTGATCTAGGTTTGTGTGTGTGTTCCTGTTTTATCCTCTGGCACACACAGAGCTCTCACTGTGTACTGACTTACCGTCTTTCTCCCGAATGGACTCAAAGCTCCAGGAAGGTAGGCACTGACCTTGCTCCGACTGAACGCAGCAGTACTTTTATGGGTCTTATATTCTACTTGAGGAAGACAGACAAGTTATAAAGTGAAATTGAAACAGTAAGACATTTCAGGCGATTTTCTATAATGATACAGCTCACAGAACAATGTACTCAAGAACAAGAGTGAGGAGGTGATACAGTGGGCTGAGAGGAGCCACACAAAATGTGCCTGATTTCAGCAGATGCGAGGAACACACAGGTCCTGGGGTGGGAGCAAGCTCGGCGCACTCAGGAACAGCAGGTTTGGGAGTTGTAGCAGAATGACAGCTTGGACATTTGAGATGAGGTGGGAGACATAAGGGCCTCATCACGAAGTCTTTATGGGTTGTGGCAAGGGGGTTGAGAGAATTTAAAGTGGATTCCTCCTGCTGAGTGGACAGTGGATTCTTGGGACACACAGGTAAACTAGGAGACCCACTGGACTTGTTGAAAGTGACTTTAGGAGATACAGATAGTGGCTGGGACCAGCAGAGTGACAATGGTCATAAAGAGAGGTGGTTGGATTTGAGATAAGTATTGGATGGAGGATGGCGTGGAAGGAAGAAAAGAAATGAGGAGGGCATTTACCGTAGGATGATGAGAAGCTAAGGAAAAACATCTAAATTCTGTTCCTAGAATCATCACTTTTTATATAAGTGGACATTCGGTCCATAAGATGATATGCCCACTTTGAGGCACAACTGTACACTTTTGAGATATGTGAGGAAAGTCTTAAAAATGTCTTACCCCTTATCTATCCTCAACCTTAAGTAGCCTTCTCTTATGTGAGTGCTGAGAAATAATATAGACACCATTCAGGCCATGAGACACTTATTTTTTCTTTCTCACAGATCTCCCTAACCTTTACTTCGTCCATTCAAATATAAATTATCTGACACTTATTATTCCTTAGTTCTGTGAAATAATGACAACTCCTCTCTCCTACTGGCCAACATTTGACCGGCACGTGTGAAATTTGCTTAGCTTTCCAAAACAGCACAAGATTTTACACAGATAAGACAGTTCATTTACCTAAGCTGGAATAGTTTGGCTGGCGAACTCAAGGAGATAGAGCGTGGGGATGGAGGTGAACACATTCCTTTAGGTTGGCTGGCTCCCATGCACTCTCTGGGCTTGCATAGGGTCCCCTCTGTTTGGTTCCTGGCCGGGGACCAGCGAGCCTGTGAGTGCTGGAAGTTCTCATCTCGTATGCCCAGTGCTACATAACCGGTTGAGGGTGCCCCGGATACTCACCAGTAACAGTGTGCATTTGTAGCAACGAGAGTGGCAATTGTTCTAGAACAACCATACCTGCCTGTTACTAGCCAATGCACAAGCCAATGCACTCTTCCTTGCATTTTTCCTTTTTTTTTCATCATGTTGATTTTACAACTCAGAGATGCCATCCTCATTGTCTTTAAGCTACCTAGCCCAGCATACAAACCTTCATAATGACTTGCCAGGACCTCCCATAGAATTATCATCTCTTAGTCTCCAGGAAGATCTCTCTCTACTAAGCTGAACTAGATGACTTGAAATTTCCTCAACATACCCTTTGTTTCTGACCTTTTCACCTTTTCTTTTCGGTTCTTTCTGTTTAGAAATATCTTTTCAGCCCCTTAATCTGACTGTCACAAATTACACACATTTCAAAGACCTGCCTAATACCCCACCCTTTGTTCATCCAATAATTTGTTTGTTCCTCCCTTTTGATATTTGACCTCTTGCCCTAATGATACATCTTAAGGGTTTTATTGCCTCTTCCCTGTATACTTTCCAAATGCTTTCTGGTGCCCGCAGTGCCTTGCACAGACCATGTTGACAATTAGGATTCGATGACTTTTCCTGAATTTTCACTAACTACAGTCTGATGATAAGCAACAGAAAGAAAATCATCTCAGGACAAAGTTTTGAAATAACCAGGCCTGAGGCCTACTTCCCCAGTTCCACTTTCCACCTGTCAGGGATCCCGCTGCCACAAAGACTATTCAAACTGTTCATCTTTGTTGATCTTCCGTGTTTAAAGTGGCCCAGCCACTTTGTTTTCTTGGTGAAAAATAAGTGCAAAGAGGGGAATGCCCTGCAGAGAGGGCTGGGCTGGGGAGGGGCCAGGGGTACCTTCAGCAGGTCTACCGTTAGAGAGCCAGATGGACAGGGCATGCGTTCTCTTGGATCAGGTCGGTCCCCTTTGAAGTCTCCCAACCTGCCAGGTCTTTGCCTTCTTATGTCCCCCGAGGAAAGCCAGTTCGTCTAAGACGAGCCTGGCAGCCCCTGTTTTCCAGGTCTCTGGCTTCATCAGTGAAGTAGGTTACATCTCTCTGAGCTCCATTACCTCCTCCATAACCTTGCTGGCTTGATCCATATTGTGGCTTGTTCATTATAGGGCCTGCCCCATCCATTTTTGGCTCTGCTCCCATTGCCTATTCCCACTCCTGAATGGGACCATTTAATTCAGTAATTGCCAGGACTATAAAAGCCTGACAACCTCTAAGCCTTTTTGTGTGGGGTTTTCACCTCATTGCTCTTCTGGGTGCCACAGCTGACTTTGAACTGAATGAGCCAAGTAACCCACAGCATCACTCAGAATTATTAATGAATTGTCACCTTTACTTTCTAAGCGCTAATGATTAACTGATTTATTTTATAAGCCTATCTTCTAGGCATTTGGGAAAAGTTGTAAAGTCCTTGTTTTATACTAGAAGCAGCGTCTTTAAAGTGGAGTGTGCAGTGCACAGGCCATCCCGTTATATTTATTTTGATATCATGCCTCTTTATTTCTGTTTTTTTAAATATACATGAAAATTTGCATAGTAGGATACTATCCAATATAGTTTATAAAAATGCATTCATGGATGCTACATGCTCAGATGATTTCACCAATAGGGATGGATGATCAAAATGTTTGGGGACCATTGGTTTGCAGAACATTGAGTCTGGAGTCAGACCTGGACTCTCAATTGTACCCTAACCCTTTACTAATTGTGTGACCTTGGACCAGCTGTTTAGCCTCCTTGAGTCCTATGTCCTCACTTGCGAATTGAAAGCAAACCCATTTCATAGGGTTGTTGAGAGAAGATCAGTGAGGTAATGTGTGTGAACGAGTTAGTAAGTCCACAGCACATAGTGTGTACTTGTTACTATAGTTATTCATAGTTATTATCGATGCTATTATTGCTTGCATTGTTATTTTGCCCTATTGTCTTAGTATTTCACCACTGTTGTATATCAGGAACTGAGTCTATTCTGCATGCCAAATCATTAAAAAGCATCTCATACCAAACACATTAAAAATGTGAACATATTAAAATTGGAATTTTAAAAACTACATACACACATCCCCCTAAAATCAATAGTATATATAGGTTTATAATATATTTGAATGCCTTTTCCAAGAAAGGGAGCAAAAGTAATTCACTGAAGCTTTAAAAAACACCGAATCCTTACTACATTCAATAGGGCCATTTTGTTGGTAAAATTAGATCCTGAGGAATTTTCTTTGATATTTTAGAAATTAAACTCTTTTGGATAATATGTATCATAAGCCTACCTTTTGAATGTTTCCACGCCATGCACGGTTTTAAAGTGATGTGCCAGTAGAAGACGTTTAAAAGAATGAATCACTTAACGATACATTTATCTTGTATGTTCACTGAGATCTGAGAATGTTAGGGAATTCTTCAGTGAGGTAAAGAAAAGTTCAGCATAGTCTACAAGACTGGTTCATGTGGAATTTATAAGAATGGACTGACCAGCGTGCCCTTTTAAGATTCCATAGTTAATCTCTTTATTGAAAGCTGCTGGTCTCCTTGATTAAGGAACCCTTATGGGATGGTTGCTTTCAGTGTCATACCAATGAAGCTGAATTGTTGCGAAGTAAATCACTGCAGATCAAAGTGCCTTGTGGTCAGAGTACTGCAGTTAATTTTTTTTTCATTAAGTTTTAAAGAGAAGGTGAAGGGTTGAAGGATGAAACACACCAAATTTGACATCTGCAATGTCCATTTACATTCATGCACTTCTTTTAAGGACCTAATTGGAGCAATTGGGCAGGTCGTGCAGTAAAGCATAAATGGATGAACGTAAAGCTAAGTCAATTAATAATTGTTTCCTATGTCTAATTGCCTGGGTCCTGCCTGGCCTTTAAGAAGTCAGGAGGCATGTGGACAAGACTTCAGGTGTACCCAGTGAAACAGGAGAGGCTCATCTGTTGGCTTGTCCATGGTATAAAATCCCTGTTGTCGTAATCACCTCAACATGAAGTGTACATAGGACCGTTAAGTGACAGTAATGTACCCTGTGACTTTAGGGGTACTAGGGAATGATACCTTAGGGGTACTAAGGTACTAAGGGAGGGCACCTTTTGTGCCCTCCCTGAAGGGTGGAGCATGTATCTTTTTCCTCTTTATTGTCCAGTGCCTGAAGTAGTGCATGAATGGGTTTGCACGGACTAAATAAATACAGGGATGTATGTTTTGCTGGATGAGGATAACAGCAAGGAAAGAAATAAAGGAAAAGGATGGAAACAGTGGACTGAAATGGAAATTGGATTTAACATAAGGATTCTACATAGGTGTTTGTCTCACAGTGTGATTTTATTTGTTGGGAAAAGTTCAGGCTTTGCTATGTTAAAATTTGTTACTGTATAGTATATAGTGTTATGTAGGTATATTTAGTGATACAATAAATACAGCTTTGGGAAGGACTCACGTTTTTCCTTATGCATTTCAGTATTTTCCAGGACAGCTCCTAAAAAAAGACACATTTATAATGCTCATTTGATATACTAGCAAGTAATGATCTTTATTTCAGATATGAAAATCAACAAATATATACTATCTCATTTAAGGTCATAATGAAAACCAGAGTTCAACTTAGAAAGGAAAACCCATAAGACTGGGTTTCATTCTAATACTTTGGCTAGAAACCTGCAGCCTGCCTCACAGAAATAGAATACCTCCATTATTGATCACTGATTTTTTTTTCTATAGCTGATCAACACTATTGTTCTATTTCTGTAACTTTGCTACATTATTACCATTGCTGATACCATCAGTTTATCCACTCGGTTCACTAGATATAGATGAATGATAATGGTAATTTATTTCCTATTTTTTTTTCTGCTGGTGATAAATGCAGTTTCTAAAAGGGGACAAAATGACATTGATAGCAAATATTCTCTTGGTGATACTCCTTTTGAACATGTGTGAGACAGGATTTACAGAAGCCTCAAATGAATGAAAGAAGAATTCACATCAAGTTTTTAGAAAAATATGGTGAACAAAGTGAGTTCTTCAGTACCTAACTAATCTAGGAAACGGCCTTGTGTTGCATTAGACAAACAGCTGACCTGTGTGTGGACTCATTTGTGCTGACACAGCTGTCAGAAAGAAATAATTATATCATGCCCAACCATCTTTAAGTTCTGTGGTGACTTATTAAGTTTAGTTGCCTTCCTGAGTTTTCAAGGTATTGCAAATGCATTAAAAAATACTCTGTAATGTGAATGCACATTGCTGCCACAAAACATGTGGTGAGAGAAAGGGTTTTAGCACTGACTTCACTGTTAACATGATCATAAAATGCTCATTTCGGATGAGGGACAATGTTTACCGAATACTGGGGGTGTCCCAACACACAGTCCGGTGCTCCCTCGTACCAGTGGCCACCCTAATAAAAGTGCTGCCAGGATTTCCTTTCTTCTTCTACTTCTTTTTCTTTTTTAATGATGCACTTGAATTGTGTTCTGCAGCCTGCAACCTTTGATCTTTATTTTTCAGTTCTGTGATCCTAACACAAGCCCCCTGATGTACTTCGGGCTCACCCAGAGAGAGATGATTATATGAAAGTCGTAAATGCTCTGAGGGACAGAGTCCTATGAGAAACTTTGGTGGGAGGACTGTAGGGCAGCCTTTCCAGGGCTTTTATGAAACGAGACGGAGATCCACCACACAAAAGCGAGGTCCCACGAATACACCGGTGTGGGGGGAGGGCCTGGCTCTTCTCTTCAGGGGGCACACTGCCCCCGCCCAGCAAAGGTTCCAAGACATCCTGCCCTTGTAAAATCCTTGGACTGTTCAATCCAGGCTTTGCTCAACTTCTTGGACCATGAAATTGCTGGTTTTTTTTCTTTTGTTTTTCTTAATGCTTTTTACTGTAAATTGGTGAACTCTCTCTTGTGAATGACACAAAAAGGAAAATGGGTTACGAGCCCAAGAAGGTGAACCGTAGGAGTTCTAGTGGTGTATTCTTCAGTTCGTAGGTACCGATTGGCCAACCGGAGAAGTCTGGAGTTTGTTCTTCTAGCTGCCAGTAAATATAAAATCTCAACATTATTAGAGTCAGGCCATTGTAAGGTAAAGAAAGTTAAGTTTGAGAATGAGGAAAAAAATCCCTTTTTGAATGTTTTCTCAAGTAAATGGTGAACTTTTGTCTTTCTGATCCTTCTGGTTTCTTCCTTGCATTATTTATTTCTTGGGAAAGATTTTGCTCACAGAAGCAGAGTATGAGGTTAACTGTGATCCTACCTTTGATTAAAGTGTCAGACATGGCAAATTATCAATGCTGGTATTCATATGATTGGGTACATTTTTGCCCTGTGGCACCCAGAAACAATTTCAGAAACAAAAACTGCTCCTTCCATTCCTGGCCAAAGCATTTTAGGAACTATTTTGTCTTGTAGTGATATTTTCAATAGACTACAAAATATATAAAGTTAGAACCAGATCTTGGTTGGATAAAACATTCTGCCATGCTAACTTCTCATTCTTCTTGCAGCAAAGAAAGCCCATAGAAATTTAATGAACAGAAGCTAGAATCACATTTCTTCTTGATTTGGTCTTTTATTTTCTCCCCTAGGCTTAGTATAAATGAGTATAGTTACAACCACAGGGGGATATTTTTTTTCCTCTGTAGAGAATATGTAGGTCACTAATGCCACTGTTTTGTGTTTGAAATGACATTCAGCTTGAATATGCTTCCAGTCAGTGACCATCAAAGCACCAGTCTCCGTTCTGTAGTGACCGAGTCCTTGGTAGGGCAGTGTGCTGAGACAGGACCTGACGTCCGCTGTATGTGATATTCCTCATGTCGAGATAGTTTGAGTCTTTATTATAGTGTAGAGGAGACATGAATAAAGTCCTAGCTAATGTGCATTGATAATTGTTCTCAATTTAGGAGCTGATGTAAGTGAGTGGAGTCTTTGGCCAGAATTTAGGGAGTGTCTTGGTCTTTGCAGTCTTCCAGAACATATTAGGGTTTTTTCCCCCATAAAACTTACTAAATTGTGCCACTGACAAATATGATATGAAGGAGATTTTCAAGGATCTGTCCTTCTTTAAATGCTAATTAGTTTCAGAAAAATGGATTTTGCTTTGTGCACAAAAGAACCTTATTCATTAAATAGATTGGTTCTTTCTCTGCAGGCTACACTAAATGTTGAATATGAAAATGTGTAATGCCTTAGAAAAACATTTAAGATGATTATTTTAAATTAAATTCTGTGTATGACTAATTTGCCACGCAGACTATTTATGCTGATACATTTGATCTGGAAATACGCCAAAGTTTAAAAAACATGTTTAGAAAGTTTCAGTTAAATACTTTGCTATGCACCAATCTTCTAAGAACACTTACATTACTACCAAAAGATGCTTTATTACTCTGTACAGAAAAAAATTAATAATTTAAATTGAGTGGCTTTTCTCATCTTAGTATTAATGTCCCTTTAATTGGACAGCAGTTTTAATTTTTCCTCCTTCATATTAATATATTGCAAATATTTTAATGCCAAAAATCAAAGGTGACTTTAACTCTAATATAAAGTAAATATTAATTAGTGATGAAATTGAATAGCTATTAGATGAGTATATAATGTATGCCAGTTATTGGGTTAAATGCTAACTGATTGAAAAAAATGCTAACTAGTATTTTATTATGATCTTATATGCTATAGTGTTTTTGCTTTTTCTTTCTCTTAATTTTTATGACAAGCTTATGAGATAGTGCTCATTTTAATTGACATTTTATAGTCGAGGAAATAGGCTGAGTCCAGTGAACTAGAACATAAGTGTAAAATATAATTGATTCTTTTTTTGTTTAAAAGAAAATTAACCCTCAAATGTCTTAATAACTATGGCACAATTAAATATTTTTGGTAAAGTTCCTAAACTACACTCATAATTCCAAATGGGTTGACCAATCCTATTTTTAACATAGGTTAAAACATGGTTCTGGGCCTTAGAATCTAAAATAGTTCATGACCCTCAGAATTGTACCAGTTCATGTCTCCTGTAATCCATACCAATCACACCTGCATTGTACAATATTTTGTATTAAGACCCAGAGGACCTCAAGTAGCTTGAAAAATATATATGCGTTTTGGCTTTAAACCTCATGAGAAAGGCGAAAACAGTACTGAAGATATGTACCTACCTTCACACCGTGACCATCACCATGAATTTAAGTAAATTCATTAGATCAGAGATTTTCAAATGGCGGCTGCAGAATTTTTATAATATGCAACACCTGACTATTTAGTCAGGGCCATAGACCTCTTTCCTCTTAGATATCAAATTAAAAAAAATGACAACAGCCAGCACCATAGCTGCCCGATGTAAATGAATCAAAATTACACCTATTTTGTTTGTCAGATGGGCAAAAAACAGCATATATTTTTGGTGTGTTGCAGAATTTTCACAAAGAACTTCTTTGTGATAAAGTAAAACATAACAGTGATAAACATATGTCTCAATGAAATTTTGGGTAGCAGCAAAATTGCATATAATATAGACAGTAAAAAGACATTTTCTCTAATAAAACCATGTTATTATACCTTAAAAAAATTCAGGGCAACTATGTTAAGCCCATCTAAAAAAGCAGCGGGTGTCATTCCCAAAGAGAAGGCTGTTAGTTTCATTGTGTTCAAAATAGTGGTTGCAATTAAATAAACTAATATTATCATAGTCTTAGTGATTAATATGTCAGGCATTTTGATATAAAAATATAAGGTGAATCATGATATGTAATATAATAGAGTGTTTGTAGGACAATATTTTTGAAACATTTTTGCAACCATGCAAAGTGGATAATCACTATAAAAAATGTGTTGTTTTAAAGAGACTTCCTTAGACATGTTTTACTAGTCCAAAATAGTTGTTATACACATTAACTTTTTTCTCAAACTTTGTGTGTGTACATTTAGGTGATATTAACCAATTTTCCATTTCATACTTCATAGTTATCTGGTTCAAAGAACATCCGTTTTAAACTCAGGCTGTGGAATCATAGGTCCACGAGACATTTGCACATAAAGAAACCGACACCAAGTATGGCGCGGACGGCCCATGGCTGGTGCGTGGGTTCCCAGCCTCGAGAAACACCAAGCCACGGCATTATCTCTGTTCAACCCCAAATTACCAAGTGCGCCTCACAGAATTAGTATTCATTCTCTGGATTTACATTTGCCAAGTTCCTTTTTTAAGAACACTAGTTGTATATATACATTTATATAGAAATTAGCACACCTGGGTTTATTTCTGGGCTCTCTGTTCTGTTCCATTGGTCTATGTGTCTGCTTTTATGCCAGTACCAGGCTGTTTTGATTACAGTGGCCTTTTGTAATACAGTTTGATATCTGGTATTATGATCCCTCCTGCTTTGTTCTTCTTTCTCAAAATTGCTGCAGCCATTTGGGGTTGTTTATGGTTCTGTGTAAATTTCTGAAATGTTTGTTCTATATCTGTGAAATATATCATTAGTACTTTAATAGGGATTGCATTGAATCTATAAATCACTTTAGGTAGTATGGCCATTTTGATAATGTTAATTGTTCCAATTCATGAACATGGTACATGCTTCCATTTGTTTGTGTCTTCCTTAACTTCTCTCTTCAGTGTTGCGTAGTTTTCTGAGTACAGGTCTTTTACCTCCTTGGTTAGGTTTATTCCTAGGGACTTTATTTTTCTTATTGCTACATCAAATGGGATTTTTTTCCTGATTTCTGTTTCTGATATTTCATTCTTTGTGTACAAAAATGCCTTTGATTTTTGAGCATTGACTTTCTATCCTACTGTTTTGCCAAATTCATTTATTAGGTCAAGCAGTTATTTGGTGGAGTCTATAGGATTTTCTATGTATGCTATCATGTCATCTGCAAACAATGACAGTTTTATTTCCTCCTTTCCAGTTTGGATGCCTTTTATTTATTTTTCTTGTCTGATTGCTGTAGCTAGGACTTCCAGTACTATGTTGAATAAGAGTGGTAAAAGCAGGCATTCTTGTCTTGTTCCTAATCTTAGTGGGCAAGCTCTAAGTTTTTGCCCACAATGGAATTCTATGTAGCAGAGAGAAAGATGGAGCTCCTACCCTTTGCAACAGCATGGATGGAACTGGAGAGCATTATGCTAAGTGAAATAAGTCAGGCAGTAAGGGACAAATACCATATGATCTCACCTTTAACTGGAACATAATCAACAAAAGAAAAAAGCAAACAAAATACAACCAGAGACATTGAAATTAAGAACAATCTAACAATAGCTGGAGAGGAGGCAGGAGGGGACAGTGGGGAGAAGGACTTTTAGGAAGTACTATAAAGGACACATGGACTAAATCAGGGGGGAGGGTGGAAGTAAGGGAGGGAGGGAAGTTTGGATGGGGTCGGGGGGAGTGGTGGGGAGAAAACGCAGACAACTAATTGAACAATAATAAAGTAATTAAAAAATACAGCGATAATATATTTGCTTAGCATCTTTAGTCTGAATATCTCATTGTACTGTAGATATGTCAATAATTTTTAATAAAATATCTGTGATGTGAGAAAAAAGAAATTAAGACAATATGCAATTATTTTCCTCAGTCCTGTTGAATACTTTTTTCAAACATATATCTCTCAGACAACTATGGTTGATAGTGTTAGAAACTCATTGCACCTCAAAAACTCACATTTGTTTGACTGTTCCTCAAAAAGTGAACATTTACCATATGACCCAGAAATTCCCCTCCTTGGTACCTACCTAAAAGAGTGGAGAACAGGCACTCAAACACGTACATGCACACACGTGTCCGTAAAGCCCAGTTTGCAATAGCCACATGTGGAAACAACCCACATGTTTGTCAGTGAACGTATGGATAAACCCATTTGTGACAGCCATTCAGTGGAATATCAATTGGCTCTAAGAAGGAATGAAGTGCTGATTGATGCGAAAATGTGGATGAGGCTCGAAAAGATTGTGCTAAATGAATGAAGCCAGACACAAAAGGTGACATATTTTGATTCCATTCATAAGAAATATCTAGAATAATTAAATTCATAAGGACAGAAAGCTGAAGGCGGGGGTAGCCAAGGGTTGGGGGGAGTGGAAAGTGGGCAGTGACTGCTTAATGGGCACATGACTTCCTTTCAGGATGCTGAAAGTATTTTGAAACTAGACAGAGGTGGTGGTTGCATAACATTGTGAATGTACTTACTAAATGCCACGGAATTGTTCACTTTAACACAGCTAATATTATGTTATATGAACTTCACCTCAAATGGTTTGCATAAACAATGGGTGTGGTAGTGTTACAACACAATTTTATTTAGGAAAACTTTTTTCGTTTTTAAAATTGACCTCTATGCAGTTAACGAATTAATATTATAGTGCAGTATTGGAAATTATTTAGATTTTGCTAATTTACGATTTTTTGAGTGCCTCAGATTTCAAACAATTGAAAGACTATTTAACTTAGTGAGTGCTGACAGCTTATTTTTGCACATTCTTGCAATCTGAACAGAAGTCATTGCACTGGAAGCCTCCATGAGATGTTCCACGGTCGGCACAAGCTACCTGCACACATGTGTTTGCTATTGCACGTTTACTCTTCGGGGGACTGAGCCAGGTTCTTCCTGTATTATCTAATGTATTCCTCAAAACAGCTTGGTGAAACCATGCTGTTTTACCTACTTCCTAGTTGAGGAAACCAAGGTTTCTATTTGCCTGATCTGGGACTGGTAGCAAGGCTTGTTCTGTAAGCGTTCAGCCAGCTTTCCTCTGACCAGCCACATCCCATAATGATGAGTTCTTCCTGACGGAGGCACGACCCCTCCCTCTAGCCCAGCAGAAGCAAAGGGAAAAACAAATGATGTCTTTAAGATTGAAAGAGTTTGTTACTGAGTTTGTTAAAAGTGCCATGCCAAAATTCATTCGGTGGCATGTTTATGAGGATACTACAGTCTCATTATGTAATTAAAGCATTAAACATTCAGGAACTCAACAAAAATGATATGCTAAAATATGTGCCCGTGAATGTCTTTTAAAGTTAATCTATTTACATCATATTCCAAAGTACATTCTTTTATTCAATCAATATGTATAAAGTGCCTAAGATACTGGTTAACAAAGTCCCAGCCTTCAGTGGAAAGCTCAGGTCTGAGAAGATACGTGATAAACAAATACTTATAGGCTTTCAAGTATTGGTGAGTGTTAAGGAGACAACTGTAGTGAGGTGAGAGCTGGAAGGCACACGTGTACGTGCCTGTGTGTGCTGTGTGTCCAGCTTTATGGAGGACTGTCAGGGCAGGTCTCACTGAGGAAAGACTGACCACAGACACAAAGAGGGTAACTGGTAGTTCATGTGGCTATGGGGGGATAGAATGTTCCAGGTATAGGGAACATCATATTCAATTGGCCTGAGGCAGGGGTGTGCTTGGTATTTTTGAAAGTGTGCAAGAGACCAGTGTGGCTGGATTGGAGTGAGGGACTGAAGAGTGGAAGGAGCCGAAGTCATAGGGGTGAAAAGGTGCCAGATTTTGCAGAAACTTGAGGGCCTGGTAAGACCTTTACAATTTATTCTAACTGATGTAGCAAGCCTCCAAAGGGATGAGCAGGGGACAGTCCTCATCAGGTTTACGTCATACATAAGATTGCTTCGATTGTCGTGTGATGGGAAGGTTATGGGTGGCAGGGCAGAGATGGAATAAAGTGGACCATTAAAAAGGATCTTGCAGTAGTCTCTAGCTTCTTTCTCTTTTTAAAAAATGAAAATTTAGAGAAAGGAAAGGAGGGAGAAAGAGAGAGAGAAAAAACATCAATCAGTTGCCTCTGGTACATGCCCTGACCAGGGATCGAACCTGCCAAATTTTTGGTGTACAGAATGATGCTCTAACCAACTGTGAGACACGCAGCCAGGGCCCCCCTTCCCTGTTTTTATCAAAGAGTAATGAAAACAGTTATACTCAATTCAACAAATTCAAAAGAAATCATTCTTGACCAGCTCTTTTGTCCACAAAGTTGTGGATGCAGTAGGAGCTGATAGAATCATTAATCATAACACCTGCTCTCAGATGGATTACAGGCAATGGAGGCAATTCACTGCCTTCCAAAAATAAGCACGTGATATGTATATCTCGATACATATTAACATTCTCCTTCCATTTTTCTCTTTTCCCTTTTTTTATTTCATAGTTTGAGTTGGCAGAAGCATTTGTTGTTCTCAAGATGAACATATTTTCAGAGCATAAAAAGCAATTCCAGCAGCTGTGTATGACTTTGCTTGAAAGGGAATGGTGTGTGAGACCATACCAAGGCAATAGGGCAAGGACATACATGATACGAGGAGAAATACGATGTGACAAAAACAAAGTACAGACTCAAGGAAGGGCAGTTCTATCACTGTGGGCAAATTGGGACGTGTTTTCATGGAATAAGCAGCCTTTGACTTTGGCCTTAAAGGAGGAACAAGATTTTGGTGGCAAAGAAGAGAATAAGAGAAGGCTCATGCATTTTGGAGGTCGCACCAAATGAGCAAATGAATTGGTCACCAAGAGAGGTGTCCGGGGTGTAGGTAGGCAGACAAGTATGTCACTGGAAGTCAGTTCAGGGCATATTGTTTCTGAACTCCAGAGGCTGTTTTGAGAGCCTTCTAGCAGAGAAATATAACTAGACTGATGCTCTGAAAAGGTAAATGTGCCAAAATTTAGAGAACGTGGTCTTACGTGAGAGTGGGGAAATGGGAGACAGTCGTAGCTGTCCGGTCTGGAAGTGGGGAGTCCTGGGGTAAGGGTGTGCTGGGGGCTATCTGGGAAGGGGAAGAGAAAGAAAATTGGGGGTGGATATGAGAAATGTTGGGGAGAGAAATTTTGGGATGGGAGACATAGGACTGTTTGGGCCGTGGTTGGGTGAGGGGTCAGTGAAGGGAAGGATTCTGGGGCAGTGGGATTAAATACAGGGGACTAAAACAATGGTGGGACCTTACTTGAAATAGAGATGCCAGGAACAAGAGTTGGTTTGAAGGGGAGAGGGATGAATTTAATCCTGCATTTGCACTGGAAGCATGTCCAGGCAGAAATATCCTACAGCCAGTTGCTATAAGCCTGGGTTTGGCGGACAGACCAGTTACATCAAAAAGATTTGGTTCTTATTTGTTGCAAGATAATAATTGAAGCTGGATAAAAAAAAATACGTAGTCATTTTAGGTGAACTTATAATAATTAATCTTCTGGCTCATTAAAGAAACCTCAGACTTTAAGCGATATGCTGTGAAATATAACACACTCCTTTTGTCTCCAGTAGAGCAAGAGTTCAAGATAATTTCCCTGCACAAGGTTTGCAGCAAGGACTCTGTTGAAAACAGCTTCTGTCTTGGTGCCTATAATAGCAGACTCTTCCTTGAATGTGAGCCACGATCCAGTGAAGAAGGCATTTCCCTTTCAGGCACAACATGCATTTGATTTCCAAGGGCAAGGCTTCTCATTTGATTGCCAACCTCCCTAATTAGGAGGCCTTGAAGACCGTTGCCTCAAGATTGTTCAAGCCAAAAAAGCACTCACAAACGCAAACATATTTTATGTGCAGGGCGAAAAGTCGCTGTAGTTGACTGAACGTAGTTCGTTATCATAGAGACTTGCCTTTAGCTCGCGGCAAACACTGCCTGCAGCATTGGTATTCAAGACAAAAGGCAGCCATCAGTGTAAATTCTTGTCTACTATGCAAGGTGTATCTTTTGATCTTTTCAAAAAGAGCTAGAAAATTGGATGGTATTTGCAGGAGCCTTTCAGCTGAGAAATGTCAATAATGTAATCGTGTTGAGACCAGTACCTGGAATTGACTCATTGGGAGATGGGTACAGGTGCAAGGATGAAATGCGTATCTGATTATTATACGGAACTGGGTTTGTTCATGAGATCCATGGTCGCTAGGCTACATCAGGAAGCAACATTAGGAGAATTTGGTGAATCCCCTAAGCAGGTTTCTTAGTGGCAACTCCAAATCTAACTTTTTAGAAAACAAAGAATTAAGAAAGTAAGTTTCCTTGTACTATTTGCCTTTGTAGTATATAACTCTTTCCTTCATTTGGTGGTTAATCCAGTGGCTGTGAAATCAAGACAGGTCACTCCATTCCATTTCTCTCAAACAGAGCGAACCACCTGCATCACGTACTGAATTTCTGCAAGCTGAGCAAGTGCGAATTTTAGGTGGCTCTTGGGTGACTTGTATAATGCTCCAAGTTGTGTCTGTGTAGTTGGGGGGAAAAAACCACACAACTATCTGCAAAATAAACAGAATCAGTAAATAAAATTGTTCAATTTTGTAATTGCTTCAATGTGCTTTTTGGTTTTAATTTTTTCCCCTCTCTTCAGTTATTTGGAACTATAATGGCATTTGTTTCTCATTATCTGATTGAATTATCTGTGGGTAGAAGAGAGATGAGCATTAGTTCCTAGATTCCTAACAAGATCAATTCATTCAATATTCTACTCTGCCTGTAGTGACAGATGACATTTTGGCCACCACAATAGTCTGTGGGCAAAATGAGTATTTTATCTTAAAAATGTACAAAAAAAATCTGTAATTGGATACCACAATTCTTTGCATCACGCTAGAATTTGAACTTACACACGATGTTGTCTGAGCATCTGTGAAATCTTACATGTGTACCTTAGAAGAAGGCAGAGGTGCCTGGTTGGAAGGGACTTGTGAGTGGCGTCCTCCTGGACACGTGGCACCGGCTCACAGTCTCCTTCTTAGAGAGATGCCCACGATGGCAGGCCTTGAGAGAGCAGTGAACACCTGTCGAATGCTTACAATGCGGCAGAGAGAACTGTAAATGCCTCTCTGCATTCTCTCCTGCGATCATGACAGTGCTGTGAGGGAGTCCATGTCCTCAGTCTCATGTCGTGCTGAGGAAAGGGGGACATGGAGAAGGGAAGAAGATTCCATAGCTTTTAAGTGGTGGCAGCCTGACTCTGAAGGTTGCATCGAAGCATCTACTTTGCAGCAATTAACAATGATCGGAACCACCGATTTGTTCATGTAGGACACAGGTGGCAAACACAAGGCCCGTGGGCTGAATCCTGCCCTCCACCTTGTCTTATCTGGCCTGGAACCTTGTTTCCACCCGGCAGTAGCGCTGAGCTCTTGCTTAACTGATAAGGAGTAGGTACATTTATCCAGTCCTAAAATTACATTTGGCCCTTTGAAGGCAACAGTGAGGCTGATGTGGCCCCTGGTGAAAATGAGTTTGATACCCATGATGTAGGAGCATCGTGTAACACATTTCTTGAGGTACAGATAGTAATTGAGCTGTGTTTTTCTCAAAAGAAATAATATTTTAGAAGATGGTTTCTTCTATTGTTTCCATGTCTCTTGGGGAAATAAATATAGCTGTTTATTTATTTATTTAATGTCATATGACTCCAGCAAAGTGTGAAAACTTCATGGGAGCAGAGGTGTTGATTTTGTAACACATACAACCTCCCACCTGCATTCAGTACATCAATGCGTTGGTGCTTAATCGTGGTGAGTGCTTTGGTTGTGGAAGCACAGTTTGTGACTTTGTGAGAAGGCAGAAAAATAAAGTTATATACACAGGGTCTGGCAGAAGTCACACCTGCTTGAGTGTGGTTGGTAGGGTAATAATATGGGTGTAATAATTTATAGTTTTACTTTGAACACTTCACCTACAATGTCATATGGTGTGCTTGAGTCTGATATTGTTATGTTACAGAATTACATGCTTATGATATTGTAGTAAAAGATTTTGTAATAAAAAGGGGTGCTATTGGTACTGGACAATGTATATATCTTTTGTGTCTGCATGTGTATATATATATATGAGGATATGCATTTATAGTAAATGTATACATGATATGAAAACAGTTGCTCATACAACCTGCAATAGGGTTACGTATTAAAGTGGTATTATGTCTGGAGTTTAAATCACATTAAGTACATTTTCCAGGGCCTTGGAAACATGGAGGACGTTTCTGATACATACAGAGACATGAATTCAGAAGCTGACTGTAAATGTTAATAACTCCATTTCAAGATAGTGTAATAGGTCCGAGACAGGGGTTGTCTGGGTGATAAGTTACTTAGAGGAAGGAGGATAACCCTAGTGCATAGCAAACGTGGGGTGGCTTGTCTAGTATATCATTGTGTTTGACGTACTTGATGCCAGCAATTTTGGACCTTTGATTTCTGAGTCTGTATGCTTTATTGTCTTGAGGAAATGATAGGTAATAGGGCAATAAAAAACATTTTTTAAAACTTTAAATATGTTGGAAGAAAAAGTCAAAATGCAAGCTGTACTCCTCCTCTGCTTCTATATTAAACATAGAATTTTTACGGCTTACCCCCAATCACTGGGAGAAGAGAATTTTTAAAGGAGACATTTGGAAAAACTGTCATACAGAACATTTCTTGCTCCTAGTGGGAGTCTGAAAAGGAGCATCTTTCCAGAAGCTACTGTCTCCAATTTAAAAACATCAGAGCAGGATAAAGAGTGTCTCCCACTGAGCAGAAAGTAGAGACCAGAAGGTTCGTTGGAACCCCAGAGTGAAAACCACTTAGAAAATCAGAATAGTCAAGCATAAGTTTGTGGTGGAGATTTGGAGACTGGCTGGGAACATGGATCTGCCAAATGTCAAATCAGAATGGATGGCAAAGGAAACAGGAGCCGGGGGACAGACAGTATGGGCAGTGGCCCTCAGACAGGGGTCTAGGACTTGACAGTTGATTTGTCAGAAGGTGAAAAAAGCAATAAAAATAGACATTCAGAGCAATACAGAATGGGAGGTCAGCTTCTAATAGCCCAAGTGTTAGCACAATTCAAGGACATGAGTGTCTGTACAATCATACACTAGATTTATGAAATATGAGATTACTCTTATGCAGTATATGTGTTTGTATCTGAGTAAAAAAACCGAGCACCTACCAATTAGATATTTAGGAAAACAGATTCTAGGTAGAGATGGAGGACTTGGGATTGAAACTGACTTCAACCGGTGAATTCGTGTCATATCATTCTTCTCCGGAGTAGGTTTTGAGCTCTGGTTCTGGGGTGTGTGTTCTGCATCCACTGTGGAATGTTTGGTCTGGTTGTATCCTCTGAAATCCTGCTTTTGTTTTCTCTTGAGAGCTGCATATTGGATTTTCCTTTTGCTGGCAACCTCTGGCTTGATTCTCCAGATCCGATATGGTATCTGGCTGTGATTTACATTGTTTAACTCAGGTGGTCCATCCCTTAGCCCTTAGGCTGCGGGGTCCTTGGTTCCCGCCAGAATTCAGACCTTATGTGTGCTCCTTCATGCTTGCTTGAACTTCTGAAGCTCTCCTGCTGTTCCTGGGCCATCGGAGCCAGGTGTTTTCCTCTCGGATTGTAGACATGGGAAATGTTCAGAAGTACATGGCTTCTGTTTTTTCCCACCATATTTCCAAGATGTTCAGCTCAAGTGAGGAAGATTCTGGCACCTGATTCTCCTACCTTTGCCTCTAATTCCTTCCCACAGACTTCCAAGGCAATAGAGTGTCCTTTGCTGTAGAATCTCAAGATTCTGAAGAAACTGAAAAGAATCTCAAGTTTGCTGCTTGCTGAAGTGCCTTCTCTTCTATGTGAGAGGGAAGTAAGAGCACGCATGCTAACAGACTGAGATGGTGACACGGAGGGAGACAGTGGTCGCCGACAGGCAGAAAACCCTGGGCTTTAATGCCCAGCTTCAGTAAGGGCAAAGGAGTCTGCAGAGTCCCCTGGCCTGAGTTCTTTCAGAGGAGTGGCCAGTCAAGGAAGTTAATCACAGATGGTAGATTCTGAGAGGAGACAGAGAGGAGCCCCAGATTCACTTGAAGAGTCGCAGCCGGGTGTTTCACTCACTCTCCCTTGTTAATCTTCCATCTGTGGCTACATGATCATATCACATCTCAAATCCCAGTAAGTGGTGAATGCGGAGTTAAACAGCCTTGTTTTTTGTTATAAAGAAGGTCAACCAATAACCTCAGCTGTTGAGGTGCGGTGGGTGGGGAAAGCTTTAGGGCTTATTATCTCTGTGCTGTCTGTCAGTTCTCTGCCTCTGGCCACTCCAGGGAACTAAGCATGGAGAAACCCACGTGCTTGCTGTGTAAGCTCACTCAGTGTCCCCAGCAACTCTGCACATCAGACTGCCCGTGCTGAGCTTTTCCCAGAGGGGCATCCTGGAGCCGCTGCTGTTTGTCTTCTCGACCACCCCCTTTGCTTTTGAGTTTCCAACTGGTAGATCCAATACGCTGTCTGCTTATGGTATTGACACCCAGAAAGACACTGCCTGTGATTCAGTCTCTTTAATCGTGAAAGGCTGTAAACCCAATAAATGGGAAGGCAGGAGGGTGGGAGGAACCATTTCCTGTAACATCAGGACCAAATAACTTTAAGGGAAAGATAAAAATATGTTATTGTCTTAGTGACTTTCATTTTTAAAAAAGGTATATGAGGAGTTCAGCTGGGAGTACTGTTAGACAATAAATTCCAAATAAATATGGGTGTAATTGATTGATTGAACTGAGATATTAGGATTTGGTAGTGACTTTATCAATAAAGAAAGGTTTGTGGTCTTATATAGAAGGAATTCCTAATGTTCTGACTTATGGCATTAATATTTGGGAAGCAAGTGCAGTACATTTCATCCTAAATAAATATATCTCAAGGGAGTACTCAAATGGCTATTAACATTTTAAGAATTTTGCCAGTGCCCATTATTTCTTGATTTGTGAATGATGGCCATTCTGACAGGTGTGAGGTGAAATCTCATCATGGTTTTAATTTGCATCTCTCTGATGGCTAATGATGCTGAGCATCCTTTTATATGTCTGTGGGCCATCTGTATGTCCTCCTTGGAGAAGTGTGTATTCAGGTCCTTTGCCCATTTTTTAATTGGATTGTTTTTCCTCCTGGTGTTGAGTTTTATGAGTTCTTCATATATTTTGGAGATCAAACCCTTGCCCAATGTATCACTGGCAAATATGTTCTCCCATATTGGCAAGGATGAGAAGAAAAGGGAACCCTAGTGCACTATTGGTGAGAATTCAGACTGGTGTAGCCACTGTGAAAAACAGTATGGCATTTCCTCAAAAACTAAAAATGGAATTGCTTTTTGACCGGGTGATTCCGTTGCTGGGTGTATACCCTAGGAATCCTGAATCACTAGATCAAAAGAACTTATACACCCCAATGTTTATAGCAGTGCTATATACAATAGCAAGCGCTGGAAACAGCCTAAGAACCCATCAGTAAATGAATGGATCAAAAAATTGTGGTACACTTACACAATGGAATACTGCACAGCAGAAAGATGGAAGAAGCTCTTATCTTTTGCAACAGCATGGATGGAACTGGAGAGCATTATGCTAAGTGAAATAAGTCAGGTCAAAGACAAATACCATATGATCTAACCAATTAGAGGAATTTAATTAACAAAATAATGAACAAAATTGAACCACAGGCATGGAAACATAGAAGAGACTGGCTGCAGGCAGAGGGGGGATAGTGGTGGAAAGAAGGGAAAGGGACTAGTCAAAGAACATGTATGAATGACCCATGGACATGGACAACAGTGTGGAAATTGACTGCGGGAATGGGGGGTGGGATGGGTTGAGGAGGGCAGAGAGGGAAAAATGGGGATAACTGTAATAGAATAACAATAAAAATGATTTAAAAAGAATTTTGCATCTTTTTAAGGAAATGCATAGTAAGTACAAATTCGAGTCTCCAGGATTCCTCAGCCCACTGACTTGAGCCTAACGGTGCAACTGTTTATTTTTAGGTGAAAAGAGAGGGCAGGGCAGTCAGGAATCAAAGTTGCACTGATGAATAGCAGTTATTTCTTAAATGCTTGCAAAATTTACTAGCATCCCTACAGAGACATTTCATAAGTACTGAACGCTGTCAGTGAATTTTGTGCCTTAGTAAATATTACTAATAAAATTCCCAAAGACATAACTCTTGTTGAATGAAGGAAAAAAATGTTTGGTTTAATCACCATGTGTAGGAATTAGAGCTAAAAAGCAAAGTTCATGGAGAATTTATGTCATACAGCTAGAGCAACTGGTGAGAAAATCACAGTGATGCATGGTAAGTCAATAATTTTTAAAATGCTAAGGGAATTTTAATGTTTTCACTTTTCATGAAGGAAATATATTAATAAAATTGCTGTGTGGGGTTAATTATTTGTGCCACACAGTGCTGCAGTATGACAGTTAGTAGTATTTTCCCCCTTTTTATTCCATTAGCAAGCGATGGGGTAGTAAACACTGGGAATTAATTGAATCTTGTTTGAAACAAATGAACTACCTCTGAAATTTAAAATAACATATATCTCAGTTCTGCTTGTAGTGGAGTCAGGCGTGTGTGCACACACATAAACACACATCAGAGAGGTCAGTGACTAGCAACCTGCGTTTTATTCTAGTTTCTGACCTGTGTCTTACGTCATGGACCACTATGTGGACTTCCTGTAGCCCATCTTCATCAGGACAGCTTGTGACCACAAGTTCATGCCTCCCAAACGAACTTGTAATTTCTCTTCCATCCTCCCTGACATCCTTTCCGGACGCCTATCCTGAAACAAGCACTTAGGACTTTCCAGTCTGTGACTGGCAACAGGACTCTCCCGATCATTCTTTCTCGTATCTGGTCATGTGTCAAGTTCTACTGCTCTCACTTCACAGATCCTCTCTCTGATCCTGAAACCCTCATCTCCAAGCCTGCTCTCTCACAACTTCAGCATTTGTAGTCAAATATTTTGCCTTGAAAAGTCAACAACAGAAGCAACTGCACAGCTACAACCACAGTGTCTTGTGTACAGTCAGGTTTTAATAAACATTGTTATTTGCCTACCTGCTTGAAATATGAGTGCTTTTATTTTTTATTTTTTTACAATTATACATTTTATCATTATTATTATTATTTTTAATCCTGACCTGAGGACATCCCCACTGATTTTAGAGAGAGGGAGGGAAACATTGATCAGTTGCCTCTCACATGTGCCTTGACTGAGGTTGAACCTGCAACCCAGGTATGTGCCCTGACCTGGAATCGAACCCATGACCTCCTGGTTTATGGGATGAAGCTCCAACCAACTGAGCCACACTGGCCAGCAAGAAATATGACTTCTAAATTAGTCGACTAGAGTATTAAAAGGTAAAAATCCTTAATTCTCAACAATGAAACCTGGATCTCAAAAGCATCATATTTGTTAGTATAAATATACATGTACATACGTAGACCTAAGGTTAATGGAACTTTTAACCTGTTACCTTTTTTAAAAAAAAAATCCTGCCCCAGGGATATTTTTTACTGATTTTATTTTATTTGTTTATTTTATTTTTAGACAGAGGGGAAAGGAGGGAAAAAGAGAAGGCAAGAAACATCCATGTGTGGTTGCCTCTCACGTGCCCTCCACCACTGGGGACCCACCCACAACCCAGTCATGTGCCCTGACTGGGAATTAAACTGGCAACCCCTTGTTTCACAGCCCAGAGCTCAATCCACTGAGGCCCACCAGCTAGGGCTTAACCTGTTACCTTAAGAGAACAATTGTCCATCTGCCCTGGCCATTGGATAGTGATCTCTGTTCAAGAACAGATGAGTACGTGTGGCCTGGCCTTCCATCCCTTTGCCTGGCAGATTTCAACCAGCATTCCTTTCTGGACAAAGATAACACTCTATCCATGTGACACCACAGAGCACAAATGGCTCTTCCTTTAATTCTTTTGGTTCCAAGGAAAAAGTGGGATTCAATGTGTAATAAAAACTTACTGTGTTGTATAAAATATAAGTGGAAAGATATTGTTTACACTTACCCAGTGTCTTCAAGATTCATTTCATAGCAACATTTTCCAAGCTTTGCATAGGGTTCTGCCTCAGGAAACAAGGGTAAAAGCCGTCTATCTTGTGAAGCGGGAGTTAGGCTACGTTATCTCTGGTCAGATTGGCAACTTGATTTTTCTGCCACAGAACACAATCGGTGGCTGAGTGAATGCCCTTGTAATTACGTTTACCGTATATGCCTCAGTTTTCCTTTGAATCTTGATTTATTTAGGGCATTGTATTTCAAGAATTCTGTGAATTCTATCCCATGTGGAAACCCCCCAGCAAACTCGAAGTAAGTCAGCAAACACTTGAAAGCACGCTAGACAGCACCTTTGGCTATGTAGTTTAGTGTGAACAAAACCAAAAACAATCAACTGAACCTGACGGAACCACAGGTTATCAACAATGACGTTTTCAAACGTGATGTTACTGATCGGGGTTTTGTTAGTTAATTAAATGTGTACAAATTACACGTGCTGTTGCAGATAACGCAGTAAAGGACATGCATACTTCATTGAGGCTTGATTTCCTTTTTAGAAATTATCCCTGTCCTAAATCACTTAACCTCCTAAAACAAGCCACCTGCAGTTCTCCAGTCTTTTTACTGTGTATTCCAATTCACTGTTGTCTAAGATTAGTTGGTTTATAGTTTATTTTCTCTAAGTCATGTGATACATTTTTGGAAGTATTAGGGGAAAGAGTCTTAATTCAACACACAGGATTGCCAGTGATCTGTAATCTATGTAGTTGCGTAGGTTTGAAATATATCAGGAACATTGAAAAGTTTGAGCAAGAATTTATGTCATGTTTATTCTTTAGCCAAATTTCGTTCCCAGCTTTTCTGCCACTCCCATAACTTGTGCTGTGATTTATGTATTTCTTTTTACTAAAATCAAGTAAATCAAACATTTATTTAAACTGTTAGTCTATATTTTAATTTGTACTGTTTGTACCCCTTCCAATTTTTAATTCCTTCAGTTATTCATTTAGCAAATATTGACTGTTTCTAAGATACAGTGGGCTCTGTTCTTCATGCTGGGAATGTGATGTGATTGCAAAAGAAGCATCCAAACCCTTGGGGAACTGATTCATTATTTGTACTTTTCCACCTTAAAATTTCATCATCACCCAAAACATTTCCTTGCTTAGTTGAGGTTGCAGTAGTGGAGTCTAAGAAAGAAAGAACTGCATATTCAGAATCCCTGCTGCAGGAGCTTCCTTTGTAAATGACTATCAGAATGAAATTCAGCCCTTCTTGAAGAGCTGCATTACTTGTGTAATTGTTACTCTGCAGCTCGGCATTATAGGTCACAAAGAGAAGCAGGAGTTACACTGTGCTTTATTCTTGATACTGGTAGTTTGTCTCTTTCTAAACAAAACATCTCCTTGGAACAAAATTTCTTTTGTTAGTCTTGCTAGAGGTTTGTTCATTTTATTGGGCTTTCCAAGGATCCAGCTGTTTCTTTCATGGACAGTTTCTGTTGTGTCCTGTTTTCTATTTCATTGATTTTTGCTCTTTCTTATTTTCTTTTCCCACTTGCTTTGCATTCAATTTGCTCTCATGTTTCTAGGATCTCAAGGTAGGAAATTATATGATTATTCAGGGCTTCTTTTTTTTAAACAATTTGTATGTTTAATGCTATATGTTTTCCTCTCAGCACTGCTTTAGCTGTGTGCCACACATTTTGGTATGTTCTACTTTGATTTTCATTTAGATTAATGTGTATTTAAAATTTCCCTGGAACCTTTCTCTTTGACCCAAGTATTGGATGGGGGTGTGTTGCCTTAGCTTTTACAGATTTTTAGTTTTTAGAGATTATTTCTTGTTATCCTTATCTTACTGAATTCCATTGTATTTTATTGGTGTTTGAGAATACATGCTGAATGTTTTTGGTTGTTTTAAATTTGTTGAGTTTTTTTTCTGCTTTATGGCCCAGGGGCCAGTCTATCTTGATATATGCTCAGTGGGTACTTGAAAAGAAGGTGTACAGTGGTGGTGTTGGGTGAAATGTTTTATTCATGTCGATTAGATACTTTTGTTTGATAGTGTAGTTGAGTTCTCTAGTATCCTTGCTGCTTTTCTGTCTAGTTCTTCCAGATATTGAGAGATGATTGTTGAAGTTTCTGACTGCAATAGTCAGTTTGTCCATTTTCCCTTTCTGTTTTGTTTTTTGTTTCACATATTTTGCCATTCTCTTGTTTGATGCATACACATTTGAGGTGGATATGTGTTCTTGCTGACCCTTTTATAATGACGTGATGTCTTCCCTGTCCTTGGGAAGTGTCTTTGCTCTGAAGTCTACTCCGATTTTAAAGGACCCACTCCTGCTTTCTTTTTGATTAGTGTCTGCACAACACATGATGGCTGGGGGTTCTGGCTCCCCTCATGCATCCACGGGCATGGCGCAGGGCGGAGTGGCCTTATTGCTGATGGGTGGCGGTGGAGAGCTTACTCTTCAAAAGCCCCCTTTCACACCACCCCATTTTGTTAGAACTAGATCTAGACAGAAACTTAATTTGCTTCTAAAAACATGAATTATATTTCCTGTAATAAAACTAATAGCATGACATGGCAGTTTTTAAGATGTACAAATGCACAGAACCTTTTATGCCTTTATAAGATTTTAGTAGAAACAGAGCTCAAGAAACTTAATGGTTCATAAATTGGATATTTTCTTTTCTTTAGTACTACTTAATAAATTATGACAGCATAATTGCCAATGACTTTTTCACAGAACCACAGGCTAGATAATAATATAGACATTAAATTATTTTGTGGCAGTAGATTCATTAATCTAAATATAGGAGACACCTGCATTAAAGATTATGAAGAATTACATTAAACTAATGAAAAAAATTAAAGTCAATTTTGAAGTTAAATGTGATAGAGACCTAATTTGAAATAAATTTTTGAAACATTCATATTCAATAATTAATCACAACATTCAATGAGGAATAAAAAAATGGTCCATTATATCATTTCTAGATTTTAAGATAATTAGAAAGCATTATAGTTGAGTATCTCATTACATTCCATAGAACAGAAGTGCATGCTAATGTCCAGTTAGATGACAATGCTGGTCAATATCACTAGTCAGGAATCAGTCAAAACCCTCATCAGTTGGAAGATTGCCGGATGATCTTGTGCAAACATTGAAAAGTAAATCTTTTTCTTCAATGTGACTTTTCTAAATAAGGTTTTGAAATGTCTCCCTTACATATTTGCCAAAAAATATATATATTCAATAGAAACAAATTAAAATTGGACAGGGTGTCTTTGTTTCCATAAAACTAAAGTATTTCAAATACTTTCACTGAAGAACATCTAAGAAATTAACATATGCTGTCAGTGAGTTTCCACTGGTATGCTGTAAGGTTTTCTTAGAGAGAGAGAGGGGAAGGTGGGGAGAAAAAGACAGAAAGAAAAGCCAGCATGAGAGAGAAACATTGATCAGTTGCCTTCTGTATGGACCTTGACTGGGGACTGAACCTGCAGCCCAGGCCTGTGCCCTGACTGGGAATCGAACCAGCTATCATTCAGTTGGTGGGGTGGCTCCCAGACAACTGAGCCACATGGGCTGGGGTGCTACAAGAATTTTTAAAACATGCACTACCTGGCTATTTAGTCAGGAGCATTGACCTTTCCCCCTTAGATTGTCAAAAAGAAAATGAGAACAGCCAACATAGCAATGAGCTATTCAGTGTGAATGAATCAAAGTTGTATTTATTTTTTGTCACATCGGCAAAAAGTTTATTTTTTGGTGTGCTGCAGAATTTTAGTGATTAGTTTATGTGTGCTATGAGATGCAAAAGGTTGAACATCGCTGTTTCTAAGCGATGGGTCACAATGGAATAGTGTGAAACACATTATTTGGATGTAGACACCACCCTTAGATAGGTAATATAACATGTAGAGGAAGATTTATAGTTATAAGGTAGAGAGTTTTACATGCCCTAAGAGAGGGCATTCTGTTCCTTTGGGGGAGATGAATTGTCTATCATTAGTTGGCTGGCTCTTGCTTTTACACCATTCTCTCTCTGTCTTTCAGGCTCTGTTAACATTTCCACATTTTAAATGATTGCAGCAACAACAAGGAACACATCCAGTAGATTCTCAGCTGAATCTGCTCGCACATTGATATGTAGGCACGAGGTATCAGCAGATCAAGGTTTTGTCCTTCACTCTTGAAACTTTAAGCAACAACTATTTTACCTTTCTGCACCTCAATCAACCACAAGGTGAGGGTAACAGGAAGCTTCAATTTTAGATCTTTCTGATGCATTGTAGAGTACATTGTAGGGTACATTCTGTTATTTTAGCCATAGAACAAAACAGGCACAAAGAGAGTTTAAATGTAGGCATTTGATATTTCATTTTGCCTCTCCCATACCTTTAATTTTTTTTTACTTGAATTCGGCCTTTATTCCACAAATCAATATTCTCTGAATGATTATGGAGACTAGTAGAAAGACTTCACTTTGGTCTTAGAATATCTGCTATATTACTGTTATTAAAGAAGATAGAAATGGTTTCTGGGAGCCTGTATCTGAGGGCTCTGTTAGAATGTACAATATAATGAGAAAATCATTCTTGAAGGACACACTAAACTGTGGCTTGTACTCATGTGTAATTCTATTGTGACTAGACAGATGGGTGACTATAAACAAAATATCTTTCTGTTCCCTCCTGAGACATACGCGGGGTCGTCCTTCCTTCAGTACTTTCATGGAGCCGTACGCAATTAGCTACAGGATGTTAGCCGCCCTGCTGGATGCAGCTCCACATGGCTCTCTGTGGCATGTCATAGTACAAAAGTGACATTAAACCTATCAAACGGTGGCACACAGGCAGCACACAAACCCAGCTGTTTGTGCTCGTGATTTTGGTTTTCACCACAGGGGGTTTCGTGGGGTGGAGTGAGGATGTAATGAATGGGCAGGCTCATGCTTACTTCTTTTAATGAACCCCAAGTTAATGCTTTGGTGTTTTCTGTCCATTTGCATGCAAAGGAGCACGTTTCACATCGTTATGAAATAAACACACTAATAATACACAACCTCCTTTCTTCATTTTGAGCCTCTGCTTCCAGAATTAATGGCTTCCCAGTAGGAAATGTTTGACAGTGTTGCTAAACTCTAAACAGGGAACTAATTCAGGGGCAAATTTACATCAGTTTATATTATGACTTTTAATTCCTCTAGCAACTGAAAAACAAACAAACAAACCAAGAAAGAATAATGAATGACATAATGAAAAAAAAAGTCAGAATGACCCTTGTGTGCATACGTGAGACTCTTTCTTCAGGGCTCTGCAATACTTGGAAATGTGTCCCCCATAGCTATAAACTCTATAAAGCTAACACTGTAGGTCAAATAAATCAAATAAGTGCTAAAGCCAACGTCTATGAGAATGAACCATTCAAAAAATAGGATGAACTAAAAGTTTATGTTAATTTCATAGTTAATTTCTGATTTATATCTCTGTTTAGTTAAAGCTGAGGTCAGTTTTATGTATTTATAATTATACAAAATTGTATAAACATCCCCTTTTGCCTTTATTACATATCCCCTTTCTCTTTCAGTGTAACCCAGTAATAACCAAAAAAATATTCAAGTTATGCTTAGCAGATATTTAATCATCAGATGGCTAAAGTACAGCTGAGTGCCCCTAATATCCCAAGCTCTCTCCAGAGATTTAAGGAGGCACAGGGTATGATGTTGCCCTCAAGGAGTTTATAATCTAGGGATCCGGTAGCTGGTGTCTTCAGAATCACTTGGTGAAGTATCAGGATCACCTGGGGATCTTTCAGATGCTCACTCAGAGTGGTGACAGTAGTAGGAGGTCCTGATTTAGTGGGTCTA
Organism: Tonatia bakeri; assembly: GCA_004024845.1. Classification (NCBI taxonomy): domain Eukaryota; kingdom Metazoa; phylum Chordata; class Mammalia; order Chiroptera; family Phyllostomidae; genus Tonatia; species Tonatia bakeri. The sequence goes on from PVIA01006196.1 coordinate 77,585, forward strand.
AGTTAGAACTTTTCCAGATTTTGCCTACTGATTTTAATAAGCACTCAGGATTCTTTCTTTGTAATTGAAATGTATTTGACATATAACATTGTATAAATTTAAGGTGAACAGCATGTTATTTCTCATATATTTAATCGTAATGCGATTGCCATTGCAGTAATGAGCGCCTCTATCATGTTTCATAACTATCGGTTTTTTGCGTGGTTGGAATAAAGAGTCGGGAGCTTCTGATAGGTACAGTACTTCAGATCTGGAGAAGACCTCAGAGGACATCTGTCTATTCTAACACCTTTATTGTGGTGAAAGCCTAGTGATCGCGGAGCTGGTGGTAGAAGCAAAGCTGGAACGGAGTCCTGATTAAGAGCACCCCCCATGCTCAAACACAATTCCCACCGCTGTGGAAGCCTGGCAGATGTGAGTAGTGTGGTCATTCACGGTTGGCCCTCCCTAGCTGTCGCTCCTGAGCATCTTCTCCTGCACCAGTCTTTCTGTGTGCTGCGGTAGTAGGTAGGGCTGACCCACGTTATCAGGGAATACTTACTAGTCATACGAAGTCATGGGAGAGATGCGAAGAAGGACAAGAGGAAGCTTAAGTGTGGCTTAGCTTAAATATCACTAATGTGGCCTTTGTTGCCATTTGGAAACTTGGAATTAGTGTCTTCATCCCTTAATAGTTCTACTTCTTTTCATCTCTCCTTTTATTTCAGAAGTAGGTTGAATAAAAATAAGTAAAAAATGGATAATGAAATAAAAATACAGTTTCCCTCTCTGTCTTCATCAGTGAAGCATGGATATGGCATTCACATTTTTTATTTTATTGTTGGTACTGTAAGTTTAGGTAGAAATTTACTCTCCCCATGCAAAGATATTTTTTCTTATTCTCAATTAACCCCGTGTCCTGAGATGTTATATTATGTTGTGATACATTTGGCCTTTGATTTTCACCTCTAATTGCCCTGTTTTTCAGGAGCACAGTGGGGTCCAATCAGTGATGATGTGGTCATTGATAAGCAATCACTTCTATCGGTCCATGCCTTTGATTGCTACATGCTCCTTCTCACTCTGAGGTCCATGTTCTCCTGGCCTCTGTCAATAAACAACAGCCCCTTTTTAATATGATATCAGACCTAGTTAATGATTCATAAATTGTTTTCCTGATTATTCTTCTGACTCGGATATGAATGACACTGAAATCTAGCCTCTTTATGGGAATTCGTAAGAGCAAAGAAACAATGATTTTAAGGGAGGTAATCCAGATGCTGTCTTCGTGGGCAGTATTGTAATAACAAAGCAAAGCCAAGGGTGGGAGAGAGATTGTTCCGTTACCATTGAGCACTGCTTAAAGAACTTGTATTTTCCAATATGCAGAAGGAGAATTTTTTTTGTCTTAAATATTAGGTGGTGCGATGTGGGAAAGTGTTAGTACGTGGCTGTGTGAGTGTGTCTGGGCCTTGCTTGCACTGCCTGCCCCCGACCCCCAATATATACAAGAGAAGTGGGGAATGTGGGTCACTGTAAATCCTCCAGCGTACTCCTGCCACTGTTTTACAAGGGCAGGGGCGAAGGACTCCTTCTCACTCTCCCTTCCCCCACAGCAGCTTCAGAGGACCTTTGGCACACTCGATGGCTGTCCTGGTGTGTAACCTGCACAACATGAAAGGGACCAGAGAGTGGGCAGGGGCTCCTGGCCATTCTACCTTCCTCCTGCGGCTCCTCTTGCATCACAGCTTCCTGTGCCAGACATGTTAATTTTTAAACTTTGCTGTGACTGAAACCAGAAGTTGGCTAAAATGGCAAGGAGGCAGAAATGTGGGTTTTCCTTTCCTGCAACTTCCGAAAGTAACGGGACTGATGAATCCAGGGATCTTTCGTAGTCATTCTTAAGAGTGAAATTAGAACTTGTAAGAAATAAAAATAACCTCAAAGACTTGTGTGTACATTATGAATATGTAATAGGCATTGGGCTACCGCAGAGCACAGCTGACTGCATCCCTGGTTATTATGGGATAGATCATGCACTTATTTGGGGGGAGGGGGGTGGGGGTTGGGGAGGGGAAGAGGATACAGAGAAAGCCCACAGTGCCTGTCTGGGCCTGCTTGCAGATGTTGTCCACACATGTGGAGAAGCAGCAAGAACAGAAACCCCTTGCTGGAACCTTGGGACATGTCTTGGTGGTTATGATCGTGAGCCCTCGAGCTAGGAAAGGTCATGGTATCGAGATATTATGGTGTGCTTTCATTGAACTCATATAGCCTAACCTCCTTTAATCATCATATTCATAGTGTAAAGCATGTAATTATAAAAAATGGGAGTACAGTACTAGACACAGGAAATTCATTAAGACACATTCAGGGTTGGATGAAACAAACCCAAGATTCACATAATGAACATCAGACAGGTTCACTCTGTTCAAAGAGCTTCCTTGGTCTATAAGGATAAAGGACCCGCTGGTTTTCTGCCAAGACTCTTGTTTTGCTTTGTTTGTACCTCATGTAGCTTATGGGTATATGCCATTAGGGTTCCGTGTCACTATGTGCAGAGCAGCCATGTAGACAAGGCCAACAAAATAGGAGACCATCTGACAACTGTACAAATGTTGCTTAAGCATCTTCAATGGCGGAGCTAACTGCAGTGTTATTTTGGTTTGTATTCTATGGCCAGTAACTCTCCCTATGGCAACTTCTTTATATATGTACACTCACACACGCATATTATCTCCCACAAATGCCAGTCAGTCTACAACCCCAAGGACAAAGGAGTATTTCTCAGGAGCTCTGGAGTGAGTGTCAAAGGACACTTTATGGTTGGGGTTGGGACGGGCTGTAGAAATATCAGAGCTCTGGAGAGACTCTCCCATGACTCCCTAAGCTGACATCTGTGTGAAAGTTCAAGAAGTCAGGGGTGGAAAGTTGCGATGACCAACCTCACAGAGGGTGTTCTGGCCCAGAGAGAGGAGAGTAGAATGTGGAAGTGTTTAGTGTCAAGAAAGGGCCAGCCAGTTGGGAGGGTCCTGAGTTATCTGGACAACTGTCGGAGTTTACAACTGGCTTTTACGAGCCTTACAGTGATTAGTTTGTGCAAGGGTCAGCCTGGTGGAAAGGGTCAGGGGTGGAGAGTTCATTGGTCTGCTTTGAGAAAACAGTGATAAAACAAAAAAAAGAATCCATCCCGTTAGAGCCTCCTTTGTTTGTAACAGTGCTCCGGGAGCAGCTCTAGCCTGGAGTTCTGTGGAGGGAAAGAGAGGTCCTTTTGTTAATACTGTAATGTCGTTCCTGGGCTCAATTTGGTGTGAGGCAAGTAAAATGTTACATGTGTGCCTCCTTCTGAAGAACCTGCTTTGAAATCCTCTGTTGTGTTCTCACCCCACTTTTTTAAAAAAACTAGTATGAAAGTGAACTAAAATATTTTGGCTAACTAAAATGAATGTTTAATAAACAATTTCCTCTGGAAATTGCCAAAATGAAGCTTATATTTCAAAAGCAACACCTTTTGCCATGAAGGAAACAACAAGGTAAAATTGAAAAGTTAAACAAATGTGTACTTAATTCAGGAAAATTGGTTGCATTTTCATGTGGAATAGCAATTTCAAAGGCCTGTTTTTGAAATAACACTAGATTTAAACTCATCATTCTTTCTCTGATTTCCTTTTTATTTGCATTTAAAATCATGGTCTTGCTTTGAACATTGAAAGTATTTTAAAAGCCTGTAGCAGAATAACTAAGCCTTTGAAGTAATATAGTAAGCAAAATATAAATATCAAGGACCTAACAATGATTTCTCTAGGCAAAGGATTGAATATAATTGTATATTTTTGAAATCAGAAATGACCAGAAAAATTATCATGAGATTTGATGGCTTCCTACTACCTACTTGATAAGCACGAAGCACCAGCCAGACACATTTAAGTTCATCCTCTGGCTCACTTGTTTGCCCTTTATATTTCTTCTATAACTTCATGCCTGTGCTGCCCTCCTCCAGCCGAGGCTGCTGGCCTTTGCGCTTCTCTAGCTGGAAGTCTCCACTTACCTTTTCTTATTAAATTTATTGGGGTGACATTAGTTAATGCAATTGTATAGGTCTCACGTGATGCACCATCTCTATGCTGCACTGTGTGCCCACCACCCAAAGTCAGATATCCTTCCACCACCATGCACTCCACCCCCTCCACCCTGCACTACTCCCCACGCCTCTTCCTTCTGGAAAGCACATACTGTTGTCTTTGTGGCTTTTTTTTGTTTGTCTTGTTTGTTCATTCGTTGTGTTCAGTTACATATCCCGCATACGTGTGAAATCTTATGGTTCTTGAATTTTCCTGTCTGACCTAGTTCACTTAGCAAGATATTCTCAAGGTTCACCCATGTTGTCTGAAAGTCCATGTTTAGTGTCATATTTTCTGTAATGCACAAGAACATCAGGCAGTCTTTCAGTTGCTGTTTTGACCAATTCCTGACTAGTGATGATATTGACCAGCATTGTAATTTAACTGGATATTAGCATGTACTTTTGTTCTGTGGAGTGTAATGAGATACTCAACTATAATGCTTTCTAATTATCTTAAAATCTAGAAATGGTATAATGGGCCATTCTTTTTCATTCCTCATTGAATGTTGTGATTAATTATCGATTAGATGTTTCAAAAATTTTATTTCAAATTAGGTCTCTATCACATTTAACTTCAAATTTGACTTTAGTTTCTTTTTCATTGATTTAATGTAATTTCTCATAATCTTTAATGTAGGTGCCTTCTATATTTAGATTAATGAATCCACTGCCACAAAAATAATTTACTGCCTATATTATTATCTGGCTTTTGATTCTGTGAAAAAGTCATTGGCAATTATGTCATCATAATTTATTAAATAGTACTAAAGAAAAGAAAACATACAATTTATGAACCGTGAGGTTTCTTGAGCTGTTTTTTTCTAGTAAAATCTTACAAAGACATAAAAGTCTCTGTGTACTTGTGCATCTTAAAAACTGCCATATCATGCTATTCATTTTATTAGAGGGAATATAATTCACATTTTCAGAAGCAGAATGAGTGTCTGTGTCTACAAGTAGTTCCAAAGAAGTGGTGAATGACACCAGGCTTAGCTTCAGGATTATCCCATTTCCTTTTCAACACTTTACACCTTGTCCCTGCTTTCCTGGTCGTACCATCTCCTCCATCCTCTGATCCCCTCCTCAGTCTCTCTTCACCTGCCTAGTGCACCAACTCTTTCTCTCTCTCTGGGATCCCTCTGATGCTAGATTACAGTTGGTGTCATATTTCCAACAGCTCAGATTAATCCATAATTGCTGTCTGGTGTCCTGTGTGGAGAAAGGTTTTAAGATTATAGCTCAGATCAGTGGAAAGGTGCCCTGGATGGATGGTGACGTTTGACATGAACGTGGGCTTGAGTATGCTAGGCTTTTCTAGCTTTTCCTGACACTGGCCATCACGCCGGTGAATTTGGTGTCTGTTTGAGATCTTGACAACTAACTAATCTGAAAAAGAAACTTGTGTTACTGAGACAGGTTGGGTCTAGCTCCTTGTCTCTCTTCCAGTTATCATGGTTTATGTATAATTTAATACTGACCTTCTGAATTAAAATATCGCCTATTTGTCTTTTAACTATTTTGGTTATTGCTGAGAAGTTGAATTTCCCCAATCATGCTAATTTGAGAAAAATCTGCTTATCGATTCTATAGATTTCACCCATGGTATTACACAGAATAAGAATATATTTTTACTAGGTGGTATCTGAATGTACTTTGACTCTCTGATATTTTTCCCCCTTGGGGTTTGCTGTTCTCTAATGGAGGTTTATTTAATATTTTCCCTCTTTCTGAATGATCCAACATCACATACTATTTTTGTGCTTGCACCTAAATGGTTTTTGTGTGTGGTCTCCACTCAGGCAAACAATCGTGTGTCTTGGTTTGGTGTCCCTTCTCACTGAGGAAAGACTGGAGTGATTTCACACAGGTTGTCCATTATTTACGGCAATGCTGAGGCTCAGACACCACTAACTGGGAAAACACTGTTAATATTAAAATTAATTTATGGGAATGGTGCTTCAGAACTCCCAAGTCATTTCTAGACTTATAAAGATTGACAAGTGACATCTATTCACATCACTGAGCTGTCTGACTAGTCCTCAGGTCTTGCTTTAGAGACCAGAAGGCAATTGGAGGAAGGGGGCGGGTAGCCTGTAAGAAGCCGGTGATGCCTGGCTCTGCTTTGTTTCCATCTGAGATGTACAGGGCTATTTCATATTAGATGTTTTACCATTATCATTTTCAATTTGAGGACCTTCTTTTAAAAATAATTTTTAAAGACAAAACAAATTAGTTCTGTTTGAAAATCAGGTCAATTGCATGATGGCAAAGATGAATACTTATGTGAAGGTAATTATGAAGTATTCATAACAGAATTAATGGGTTAAAGTTGAGATGATGAGGGGAAACTCATCAAAATGATCTCTGCCTACACAAAGAAGTGTAACTATAAGGATGACAATAGCAGAACAATAGAGTGATAAAAAATGATTCTTTAAAACATTGAACTTGTCTGATTAATCCTGCATATGATGTGAGATTTAATGTGAAGCTGGTTACTGTTTGTGTATTGAGTTTCTGAAGCTTTGAGTGGTGAGAGGGAAGAGTAATTGAATGACCCCCAGCAGCGAGCCAGCTGGGTGTGTGCTACTGTGGAGTGAGATACCCCTCTGAGGTTTAGAAACACTGTCTTTCTTTAGCTTTCATTTTCCTGAATTGGAATCATTCATCCATCCATCCATCCATCCATCCATCCATCCATCCATTCATAAAATATTTGCTGAGTGCTGAACTTGGGCCAGGCGTTGTGTTAGTCACTTAGTGTCTTGAGGAAAACAGACATGGTCATTGCTTCCAGGGAGATATCATTGTAATGGAGAGACCCAGAAAATAAAAAAGTAACTGAAACTGGTGTATACATACATAAAGAAACTGAGAAAGCCGTTATGGAATAAACCTGGTGCCATGAGAAATAAAAATGCTACTGGTGGATGAGAGTAGACCCAGAGACCACGAAAAGGGAATGTGAAGACTATGGACCCAGCCCTGCAAACAGCCAGGGCCCGGTAGGCAGCTTCGAGTGTGGTGCAGTCCAGGACCTGAGAGCTGGATGGTCTGGCTGGAGAGTGGGGAGGGAGGGGTGTGGCATGGGTGAGGCTGGCAGTGGCCTTACCTCTCTCATAGGGTTTCAGAAGCCATGCAAAGACATTGGAGTGTGTACAGAAGTAAGAGGAACCACTGATAGGTTTTAAGCAAGGAGGGACTTGATCCATTTGATCTATGCTCTGAAAAGTCCCCTCTGGCTGCTGTGAAGGAAATGGGTTGGAGGGGTGTTGAAAGAGGAAGCGGAGAAACTGAGACAGGTGCTGATTGACCAGGGGTCTCCGTGGTGGAAGTGGCAGTGGGAGAGAGGCAAGTGAGCACAGTCCTGAATTTGTTAACTTTTAACCTTACAATCTAAAACAATACAAGTTGGGGCAACAGTAGGTTTATAGCTGTATTAATAATTAATAAGTAATGTGTTTCATATACTCACAGCTGTAAACGTACATTTGTGCCACCCTGTACAGAGAAATGAATGTTTCAGAACACACTTTTCAGTTTATTTTCCATATTGGGGCTCCTCCCCCTTCTTAAGCATCCAAAACCTAGTTGTACATTTCTAATGAATGGTTTCTGTTTTCCAGATTTTGGTTCTAAGGGAAATTTCCTATTATAATTAATTATAGTTTACATAGTAATAATTAAAGTACAATTTTGTAGGAGATTGTAATTTGTGTAGTTGCCGTGTTTGTCAGTTTAAAATGGTTGAATATTGGCCTGTCCATGTGGTTCGACCTAACGGATTAAGAATTTGACTATTTTCACTGAAACATTTGGCTCCCATAGACGTGTGGTCCCCAGTAAGAGAAATAGTCCCTTTCCAATGGATAACTAAGCGAGGGAGCCCAGTGGCACTGCAGTGATATAAGATGCCTTGTGGCTATTTCTCAATCCTTAGACACATAGAGCACCCTTATTGGACAATCTGGGATATAGGGGGAAATGAAATGGCCACTTTATTGAAAAAACCCACCCTTCCACTGTAGTCAGTCAAATGCTATTCTCCTTTTATTACTCTGTAATTCTGAGGGCAAGTTCAGTGAATAACTGTAGAGGCTATTAAGAGCTGTCACGGAGAATTTATCTGTCTTTAAATGGAAGGTAGAAACATTACCGCAGGAGCAGTGCTGCTTCGGCGCAGATAATTCTCCTCTTCGAGCTTTTTAAAACGATGTTTATTGGTTCCCACTACATCTCCCCTGACCATTCTAACACTCACAGTCATGATCCTGTCTTTTTCCTCTTGTCAGGAATGAAATTTATGGAAGAAACCTGGCCCCTGGGAACCAGTGTTGTTTTGTGTTAGTTTCGTGTTAGGGCCGACACTAATTGCACATAACTAGGGCCAACAGTATCTTACAGAAACGTGGTTAAATCCACCCAGTTCCAGAAAGGGCCTCTGTCTCCCTCTCTTCCTTAGTCTTTCCCTGCTCTTGTGAGAGTAGAGTAACAATGTGGCTGGTGGAGGCCAATGTAATGCGTAGAGGGAACTGAGTATTTCAGAAAATCACTGTATTATCTTCTGGTGGCCATTGCAATGAATTATCATAAACTTGGAGTCTCAAAACGACAGAAATGTATTAATTCAAAGTTCTGGAGGTCAAAGGTCCAAAATCAAGGTGTTGGCAAGGCCATGCTCCTCCCAGTGTCTTTACAGGGGAATCCTGTCTTGTCTGTCCCTGCTTACAGTGGCTCCAGGGTAGGAACTAGCTGCATTAGTTCCCTCTCTGCCTCTGCACATGGCCTTCTTCCCCGAGTCTCTGTGTGTCCTTTTCTGTCCCCTATATGGACATTCTCATCGTATTCAGGGCCCACCCCAGTCCAGCAGGATCTCAGCTTTGCCCTTAACTTAGTTACATCTGTGAAGACCTCATTTCCAAACAGAGTCACATCCTGAGGTTTGTGTGGACATGAATTTGGGGGGAACTCTATTCAACCCACTGTAGTCACTGACTCTGGACACAAAACAAAGATGTGTGAGTGGTCAGTTTTATTTGCTGATTTCAATTTCATCAACTTTTCAAGAGGCAACTTATTCTTGATGCTTACCTCTAAGAATAAAATAGACTAAAGAGAATTACTTTATAGGATTGTTAGAAGATCAAATCACTAAAAATCTTTACATATGTTTAGTAAGGAAATAGAATTCATCAAGGAAGGCATTTCATCTAATTGTAAGATGCTATTAAAAATTTGCTCAAGTGAACTCTTGTAAAGGAAACTTTGAAAGAAATTTATTTCCAAATATGGTTGAAATGTATGACTCCTTAATTTAACTGGGGTTGGAGTATTTGTTCTGGACATGGAATTAGATTCTAGCTTAAGGAATATTTGATGTTCATATATTTATATAAAGTTCTAAGCTTCAGTTTCCTTTATATTTCTGATTTTTGTTTAGTCTCAGTTCTGATAATCATGATCCCATGTAGTTCTTACAATAGGACTGGGACTCTGCCTGATTCCTGTCCATTATATTACACAATCCTGCATCCCAGTATCCCTTTGGGGTAGATATCATTGAACTTGTTTTACAGTTGATGGAACTGAAGTTTAAATTACTTGCCCAAAAATGTGCTGGGTGTCAGCAAAAGAACTGGTTTTCTAATTCAGGTCTTCCTGGCTCCAAGGAGCAAACTTTGGACCTCGGCCCGATGCTTCTCTCTAAGGATGTTCATCCTCAGCATATAGGATGAGGTGTGTGTATTTATCTGCTGTTAGTCCAGTGTCACATTGAGCCCCCAATTCCTGAACCTAGGCTTTGTTGCTGGGGCTCAGTGTGCCCTGCCAGGATGCCCACTCAGGACGTGTTCTCCATTTGTACCCCGTGGGGGTCACACTGTTTCTCCAGAATCCCATTGGCACCTTTGAGCACACCCAATGGAAACTGAGGGAGGCAAGGAGATTATTTACCCTTGGGCCACCTCTCCCTTTCGACTAAGATCTGGAAGTGGCATCTGTTTGGTTACAGACTCTGGCCACCAAGCAACGTGATTAAAAGGCATCTCACCAAGCTCGAGTGTGTTGGCCAGATTGGAAGGCGCCTTTGCATTCGTAAGTCACCTCCTTGGTGCTGCCTTCTTGACCGTCGTAAGGACCATAGGTGGCCTCTCCTGCTCTCTCCATCACTCACTGTCTGCTCGGTCCCCTCCACTCTTCACTGTAGCACTTATCACTACTTGATACATTTTCTGTGTTTGTTCAGTCGTTTATTTTCTGTCCACAGTAGAACATAAGCTTCACGAGGGCCAGAACTTTGTCTTTTTGCTTTTGTATTCTGAGTATATAGGAAAGGGCTTGGCACAAATGTTCACGGACTGAGGGAGGAAGGGGAGGGAGGGAGGGAGGGAGGGAGGGAGCGAGTGAGGGAGTATGGTTAAACCAGTGATTCCTACCTACTTATTTTCTTTCTTTGCTGATTTTAAGAAAATTATAGGACCTCACTGAGCCCTACATACTGATTAAATGTTGGTATTAAGATTGGGTAGCAGCATTCTCCTGTGGTGCAATGATGTGGGGTGAAGGTTATAATTACGATTGGGTGGAATTCAACCAGAAAGCTGAAGTAGTAGGAAGACTGAGTGGGCAAATATGCTGGAAAGAGCAATGGTCGGGTATAAATACAGATTGCTCGTAATATATATATATATATACATACACACACACACACACACACACACTGCCATTTATTTATGTATACTTTTCATACTGCCTATATATTAAATAGGGTCCAACAGAAGTGACACTTGTTTGAATGTGGTTGGTAGGGTAATGACATGGATATGATAATTTATAGTTTTAATATGAACATTTCACCTAAAATGTCATATGGTGTGCTTGAGTGTGATATTGTTATGTTGTAGAATTACATGCTTATGATTTTGTAATAAAAGATTTTGTAATTAAAAAGGGGCGTTATTGATATGTATGTGTTCGTTAATTACTTACTTTTGATTTTATTAAAGGAAAACCAGCAGAGGATGACTATATTTTTTATTTATTAATAAATAGTTACTATCAGAAAAAAACATTTGGGATACATCGTTGAAATTTCTACAATAAGTACTGGCTGGGAAAATTTATTTACATTTAACTGTCAATTTCCACAAATGTGAGACTGCAAGTGATTTTACTGGGGAAAGGAAACAAACGGAGTGGTGACCCTTGATAGCTTTTACTACTCGTGGATTTCAAGAGTTAGAGAGGGTGTGCAATTCTAGTGCAAGGCCTAACATTGTAAGAGATTCAGGCATTTCTTTTTTCTACCAGGTGCCTGAGCCTCTCAGGAAGGCACATGGCAGGGCAGGGGTGATGAACGGAGGGGAGGAATGGGACTTATTTGACTGAAGAGAAGAGAGAAGAGGTGGGAGCCGAAAATTCTATTTTTTCCTTCTCCCTTTGATTAGAAGGCTTAGCCTTCCAATGTGCCTTACGGGATTGAGTGGAGATTGTTGATAACCAGTTCTAGGAGCAGTAATGGAGGAGGAGGGTCAAAGTACTGGGGGTGGCCAGTGGGAGAGAAAAGAGTCATTTCCTGGGAGAGAAAAGAGTCATTTCCTTAGAGCTCACTCTGTGTTTCTGCTGCAGGTGAATTTCTATTTCATTCCTACTTTCTCCTCTCCAGTAATGGAACTTATACAGACAATGAAAAAGGAAATAGAGCCATCAATACACTCTATTCTGGAGCCCCAGCTGAGTTGCTAAAGCAGCCTTGAAGGCATATGAAGCACAGCAAAATGGATCAAGTTCATTGCCTTTCAGTGTGGTCTAGACGGGAGTGGAAAGAGACAGTGTGTTTGAGGACAGCTCCAAGAGCTTTGTGCGTGGCCTTCACTCCTTCACAGGCAATTATTTTCAATTTCCAAGGGTGTCTGCTAACCCATTATTTATTAATCTTTTTTTCTTCAGAATATTAATTTTAATTACAGGGTCATAATATGGGTGTCCAAAAGATGTTCTTCAAAAATGATCTCTTTTTTTTCAGCTTACATGTTTAATGTTATTGAATCTTTCTTTGATTACTTTGATTTTTTAAAATTGTTTTTGGAGACATCGTGTCTTAGTTCTCTCTAGGTCCTCTTGTCATGCCTGTTACTTTCGCAATCACTCAGGTCACAACTATTTTCATTTACTATTTTCGTATAATCTCTGTGGAAAGTCACTAAACATTACACTTCTTGGTTTCCTCCTTGGACATGTCAATTATACCTCACCTAAAACAGACCAAAAAAGCAAAAGAAAACCAAAATCAAAACAAAACAAAAACAAAAAATGCCAAAACACGACATATCAACTATCTTTTGGGGAAAGGATCTACTTTATTAAGGGTTGTATGCTTGGTGATTGGGGTAGAACTTTTACCAACTTTCTTGTGAGTTGTATCATCAAGTTTATTATAATACAGGCAAAACATGGCTCATTGTAGGTTAATGCCAATATACCAGAAATAAATCACCATGTCAATTAGTAGCAGCATGATTGGAAACATATGGAATATAGAATACTAAGAGAGGGACCACCCTGTCCCGTAGCTCTAATAACTATCTCCTGAGCCTTAACTTTAGTATAAGGTGTAACTTGTCCTTGTTCAGGGTCATAGTGGAGAGACTTTAAATGATACAATTACAACTCTCATCACTCCACATAACTGATAACTACCTGCATTAGACTGTGACTCTTGATGACAAATGCCATCTACCTTTTGTCTCTAGAGAAGGGCAATACTTCTCAAGTATGGTCTGGCTTTCAAAAAAATAAATCCATCACTGGATTTTACACTAATGTGAAGATCTTTCAGAGGAAACATGACTTCATACGATGCAGACTTCTAGTTTGATCTCAGTTTCAGATACTAAGGCACACATGTGCATATGTATTTGGTTTTGTTAAAGAGAAAATGTGTATGGGTAACTTAATTTGCACCTTCTGCAGTCATTCTTTCTGAATTTCAACTTTTCTTGTGATTCTGCCACTCCCTAAAGTGTGTTTTTATTTTTTATTTTTCTTAGCTTTTAGGTTTAATGGCTTATGCTCAAAGACACTCCTCTTGCTCCTGGCTAGCATGTCTCGTTGGCTACATTCGCTCTGGCAGATGAGTTATAGTGGATTCTTTAACGTACATATTTTTCTTTTTTTCCTATAGATGGACCCTCATAGTGTTTTGACAGGTAAAAGGATGGGGGGGGGGGTTGTTGAGCATCTCGTTTCCCAACTGCTCAGCTGTATTTTTGAGCTATATATCAGTAAAATTACCCAGCTCTCTTACAAAAGGTGTTCTGTTGCCAGGATGCTACTCTGCAGGAAACAACTTCTTAGTTTTCTTAGATCAGGATTTATAGTAAAATAGAATAACACTTAGGGAGAGAAGACTTAGGTTTCTCTGGAAATCTTTGAGTATCAAATATCAGTCCTTTCTCTCTGTCTTCATTGCTTCCTATTCAATTAGGCTGATAACAAATTGTCTGCACCGCTGTTCAATAACTGAAGGGCACATTTGTAGCAATTTTCATTGTACTGCCTGCTCTGAGACGGGATTGAAAGCTTCAGCTCCAATTGCACCATTAGCCCGGCAACTGCAGCCAATCGTTAGCAATGATTTTTGGTCCTTCTAATTGTGTTTTACTTTATTGAGCTTATTCAGAAATAATGAAACTCCATTCCTCCTTTCCTTAAAAGATATTTGCACAAAGTGCAGTTGCTGTTTCCTCTATAAACTCTTCAGCGTTGCCTGAAGGAGTCCCCTTAACTATCGATTTTGTAGTCTAGCTAATAGATCTTCTAATTTGCAGAAATACCCCAATGCAAGATTTTAACAATTAGAAAATTATGAAAGGCAGTCCCTGGGGACTCCTAGCTTCTGCACACGCCGATGGCTGAGCGGCCAACTCCCTGTCGGAAGTGGTGGACTTAGATGACCGGGGAGAGAGAAAGCAAACACCGAGTTAAGTGAGTGGGCAGTGCTTCCTCATTTTCCCAGTTCGGCAGCTATTTTAAAGGAATGCCTTCTGGCTTGGATTGAAAATGGCACTTTTCAGCAACCGTACTGAAATACTGTTTATATAAAGTATTTCAGTACTTGCTTTCAAGCCACATCCACAAAGCAGGAAAGACTAAGGTTCATTTTCATTAAATCCTTTTGGGGAGATATGTGTGACTAACTGTTATATACTTCCATGACTTAAAACCTAAACATACACATTTTAAGCAGAAGTTAACTGGTTTTTATAAAATCAAAATGGTCTCAGCCTGTGGTTCTACTAGAGAGGTTTCTTGGAGATTGTAACATAGGATTTTATGTGGACTTATAAGTTTACAGCCAATTAAAACTTTGTGACCCACTCGAGAACATTGAAATCACTAGAGAATTAATATCTTAGTAATGCGACATACAGTTTTGACATCTTCTGGATTGGCTGGTTTGCTGGTAATTAATTCCAAAGTTAAAAATACGTATTCAACGCATTAAAGGCCTGATGCAGAAATACTCAGCCCTGTGTTCGCTCCTATTTTTGCTCCATCCCAGATTTTCTTTGTTTTCTGTGTGGACTTCATCACATTCTCTCTTGAGCAAAGATCTCCAGTCCCGTCCATTATCTCTAAGGAATCGCTCACGAGACCCCCATAATACAGTCTAGCTTCATAATACAGTCTAGCCCATGGAGTCACCTTCTTTTAATCTCTCTGTATCTGCTCTCTCCTAACTCACCTATATTCCATTTTCATTTCATTAATTACTGGTTTCCAACCTACATTTATGCCATCCCTCATGTCCTGAATGGAAGCCCTTCCCCTAACTTTTCTAAAATTGAATTGTTCCTCCAAGAACCCTCATAAAGCTCACTACCTCTGTGAAGTTTTATCTCTATGTATGACTGGGCTTCACCAGAAAATAGTGATTTCTCTTTGGTACATTAACAGCAGTTTATGCCTTTTACTGTTGTAGAACTCATCACATTTGGTCATCGGTGTGCATTTACACACTTGGACCAGGAGTCTGTGTACAAAGACTTCTGCCTTAATCATTTTAGGATTCTTTATATCAGGTTTTGTGCCTCACACATAGTAAATGCTCATTAAATGCCTATTGCAGGAACAGTGCTGAAATGAGCCTTGAAAATTATCTGGCTAAAGTCTTTGTTATTTTATAAGTGAAAACAAAAACTATGTAACTTAACAAATATACCATCAGCAGCACCTGACACTTCCTCTCTAGTGTATTTGGTTTCCTGCTGTTTGCACGTAATTACAATTATAAAGGTAATGAAAATGACCTGTTCGCGTAGTGCTGTCTGTTTTCAGCATACTTTCATCTCTTCAAGTTGGTGAGCCTGACGGGGCCAGAATGGTTTTCCCTGTTTTAAAGATATAGGACAAAGGGCTTAAGGGGTTCGACCAAGCTCATAGGTGGGAAGGCAAGCGCTGGAGCGGAGACCTGTCTTTCCCTAACCCTTCATGGGTCATTCAGTTATCACTGGACGTCGGGCTGTGTTTCTTCATGTGAGACACTAGACAATTTCAGATGCCTTGTTGAAAAAGCATAACTTACTTATTTTTCCAGCTGAAAGGAGAAGGCCATGTGTTGGACTGTCCCTAGAAAAAGTGCCCAAGGGTATTTGTCCTTGATGGTTTAGGGGAGGAAGCTCAGCCTTCAGATTCTGCTCTCCGTCCTGGGAGCAGAAATTGAGGTGGAAGGGAACTTAACCCTCATTCATTGCCATAGCTAAGCAAACAATGATACAGGTCATCTGAAACTTCTTTTCATTTGAATTTTTTAATTATAAAATGCAATCTATGTTTTTGTAGACACTTTAGAAGTCTTAGATAAATATAAAGAGGAAAGCCCTTTATCCATCACCAGGAATTCACTATTCATATTTTAATGCAGTTATAAGCTTGCTGCCTGGTTTTAAATTCTGGTTCTTCAACTTACTGGTTTAAGGACAATGGGAAAATTGCCTCTGGATTTAAGTGGACTTTTGGACATGTGGATATTTGTTGATAAAATAGAAATAATAATGACTTACATGGTGGCATTCTTGTGAGGGTTAAGTGAATTTATGGCACAAAGCACTTGAACTAGTACCTGATTACTCAATTTAACTATTATTATTAAACCCCTGGTCATTTTATTAAAAAAAAAACAAAACTGGCACCCATATCTATATACAACTTTTGACCTACATTTTCTACTTAAATATATCATAAGCATTTTCCCACATACTTAAATATTCTTTTAGAATATAAATTTATTGGTTATGTTACATTATTATTTATTTAGTTGGTCTAATCAATCCCTAATTATTTGTTTCCAATGATTGACCACTGTGAATTTTACTTTGAAATAGAGTTATTTCTTATATATCTTTGTAGATAGTCTTGATGATTTTCTTGGGAATACTTCCTAAAAGAAGAATTAATTGGTCAAACATGTATAATTCTTTTAAGGATTTTGAGTTATTTACCTTTTAAAAACTATTTTATTGAGACAATTACCATACTGAGCATACCATACAGTTAACACAATTACAGTGTACAATTCAGTGATTTATGTTGTGTTACATTGTTTTTATAGTTATGGTAAAACATAGATAACATAGCATGTATCATTTCAGTCATTTTTAGTGCAAAATTCAGTAGTGTTAATTACATTCACGATGTTATGCAACCCTCACTACTACCTAAATCCAAAACTTTTTCATCACCTCAAACTCTGTGACCATTAAGCAGTAACTACCATTTTGTCCCTCCCCTAGCCAGTGTGAATGTCCTACCTGCCTTCTGTCCCTGTGAATGCCCTTGTTCTAGATACCGCACATATGGATCCACACAATATCATTTTGCATCTGTCCTATCTCACTTAGCACAATGCCTTCAAGGTTTGTCCATGTTGCAGCATGTATCAGAACATCATTCTTTTTTTATGGCTAAGTGGTATGGCATTGTATGTTTACATCACTCTTTGTTTATCCACTCACCTGTTGATGGACATTTGGTTGGTCTCCCCCTTTGGCTATTGTGAGTGCTGCTGCTGTGAACATTGGCCTAAGACTCTCAGTTAAGTCTCTGCTTTCAGTACTTTTGGATGCGCACCTAGAAATGGAACTGCCGGTCACATGGTCTTTCTGGGTGGAGCTTTTTGAACCACCACCCAACCATCTCCCACTGCAGCGCCCTTGGCAATGCATACATTCCCCTTGGCAATGCACAAGGGTTCCGGTTTCTCCACCCCGGTGCCAACACTTGCTACTGTCTTTTCTTCTGGTTGTGGCTACCTAATATGTGTGAAGTGGTCTCTTCTTATAGTTTTTATTTAAGTTGCACCAATAATGGATGATGTTGAACATCTTAGCCAGGCCTTGTTCAGGCTTTGGACGCGTCCTCTGGAGAAATACCTATTCAAGCCCTCCACCTGTGTTTAAACCGGGTTGTTTGTCTTTCTGTGGTTTTAGTTACCTTTTAAGAAATTACTCTTCTAAATTTGTGCTTGTAAATATTTCCCATGGAAAAGATACTTGTAGGCTCCTTAGAGTTTGTGTTTGCAGTGGAATTTAAGTTCCTTAGTGTCCTATGGTCATGCGGTGAGCGTGTTCACATGCCAAGCGCTGTGTAGGGTAGCTGGCTGTGAACACATACCTGGCTTTTCATGTCTTATTTTTAAGGTGGCCACACCCTAAGGGTATCTGTTTTATTTTCATTGTTGCTAGATATCCATGTTATTTTGTTTCCAGCTCAGAAGCTATTTCTTTACCGACGAGTCCTCCTCGGCTCAGAAGCTCGTCCTTTGCCAAGTATAATTATACAGTATTTTGTGACCCTGCACAGAGTGTGAAATGTATATTCTTAGCACAACCTGACAGCGTCCCCTAACACGCTGAGATGCTGCCGAACTGTCCGAATCCAAAAGAGAGCTTTAATGACTTGGATTCACTGTTGATTCTGTCAATAGTAATGTGGTCTGGGTTACCTTCTGGCTTGCTGTGTCCGGTCCCCACTTCAGCACTTTGTAACTACATGGAGAAAACAGCTCTCAGTATACCTCGGATCCGTCCCAAAGCACGCCAGAGCGTAGAACAACACTGAAATAATACGAGCAGAGGGAAAGATAATATTAATAGAAGCACCCACAAGAAAGACTGAGTCCACTGAAGTAAACCCACGGATGTGCCTTTTACTTTCACAGATCTCCTTTGCAGTCCTCCCCTCGCAAGCTTGCTTGCAGGGGTTTGCAGCCAAGGAGTCTGATTTGGATCTGGTCTGGACTGGATTACCCCCTGGGGAGATGTGTCTGCTCAGAATGAGTAATGGGGACTCCTGAAGTAGGGTGCATTGCACTTCCTTTCATATTCTGCAGACGACACATGGCTTTTCAGAAACTGACTATCCAACACCTGTTTTTCTTCACCTTTGTCTTCGGGCTGCGGCAAGGAAGGAGCATGGAGGGCAAGAGTGATTTGAATGGAATCTAAAATACCCAAAGACTGATTCAGTCCAAAGGTCTGCATCTTATGACCTGGGCTGGAGTAGCAGCCAGGTGAGCGCAGGTTCGTTCTCCAGCGGGACACTAGGTCAGAGGCTAGGACCACACGCAGGTATGTGGACTGTCTGGAACCATCATTCATTAATGGCAGCTCACCTCACTGCCTTCTATCTATAGGTTAAACCAGGCACTATGCTAAATAGGTTAAACCAGGCACTACGCTAAATACGTGACATGGATTGTCCCCTGTCATTCTCCCATCAGCTTCCAGAGGCAGGCCGTCATTATCTGCATTTTAAAGACAAAGACAATCAGAGTGACTTAAACAGTGTTCAAGAGCACATGCCCACTAGGTGGTAGGGTTGGGATTCTAATCAGAGTGTGTCTGAGAGTAGCCTGGGCATTGCCTATGTACTAACCAGGTCTCCCAGGAGAGAGTGCCTTTGTCTATTGCCACATCTGTCCCCTCTGGCCTCTGATGGTATTCCAAGTTGTTGATCTTTTTTGAGTGTTGTTGCAAATAATCACCTCAGGTGAGAAAGAGAAGCCTTTCTTCAAAAGTCCCTTGACCAACTTTCTCCCCCCGCCCCCACCTCCCACATGCGCACGTGGGGGAGTTTCACTCAGGTCTGCCATAGTTTCACGGTCTGCCTTCTCATCTCACCTGTGTGATTTTAATGCCTGGGGTCTTTGGTGATGATTGTTTTGATTGGAAACATATAAGCAATAGACACCAGAGTGAGCCCTGCAAGGTGCATGCACTGCTTTTCTTCATCACTCTTGTTGATTTTGTAACCTCACTCTCTTTGTTTATTTCTTTCAGTATTATTTTTCTTTTCTCCACCATCATCTACGTGAGTGTAAAGGCCGGGTCTACTTTGTTTTCCCCTGTCTACCCATACCTAACAGGGTGCTTAATAAATTCACGGGGGGTGAAAAAGTCAGTAAGTGTGAGTTCTTCCTGAGTGGCTGGACCGCAGGAATCCATACCCCCACAAAAATCATCACTAATAGTTTCTCCCCCTGCCCCAAATGCTAGGGTGAAGATTTTAGGTGAAAAGAACGGAGAGGATGTGTCTCCTTGACTCATAGGTCTGCTCTTCTTGCTCTTGAGCGTATTTACACAGGAAGAAAGACTCTCTGTCGCTATTAAGTCCAGAGACTGTGCAGTCACACATGCTGGATTTTTCTCAGGTGTGCAAGCTCTCCTTCAAGGTGGTGTCTGATGGGCAGCTCGCACCTACCCAGCTTTCCCAGTTGAGGCTCCCCAGAGGCCTTTGTCCAAAGACCTATGGACCCTTCCTGGAGAGGCCTGGGTATGTATTCCATGAGCTTCTTTTAGTTCACAGGAGATAAGTAAGTGGCTGGAACGTGGAGTTTCAGGTGAATGGGACTCTGGCTAAAAGTACAGAGGATGTGACCATCGTTTTATGCATGTGAAACTCACAATAATGAAATAATCACAAAAGCCAGTCCACGTGGAAGCATATTCCAATTAAACATTTCAGGGCCGGCTGGGGGAAGATGGGCCAGTACGCCTAAAGTCGGAGCAGGAGTACGTGCAACTAGGTCTATGGTGGCTTCCGGCCCACCTTTAAGCTCACTCCTTCCGACTGCACTGTGTCTCCTCATTTCCTTTCTCTCACCTGCGGGGTTCATGGTGTTTTCCTTGTAGACTTGTCAGGTGTCGCTGACCTTAATTTGGCCATCTAATTTTCTTTACTTTGGACAGAACTTGTGTGAGTCTCTGTGATGACTAACCCCATCCCGATAAACTGATCCTGAGTTCCACATTCTCCCGTTACTCTGTCATTATTTAAAGTGCTCCTGGTCTGCTCTTGGATCCTGTCTAGTTTGCTATAGCAGTTCTGGTAGGAGTCTGAGGATTTTACTTTTTTATCTTCCTTCTTTCATCTTCTTTTTTCCTTTCTTCTTTCCTTTTTCTGTTCCTTCTTTTTCTTCTTTCTCCCCCTTCCCTTCTTCCTTTCTTCTACCACTGAACACATTTAACTGAGTGCCAACAGAACTTGGTCCTAAGCACTCCTTAAAAAATACAGTCAGGGACCCAGCTTTCATAGCATTTATTATACAGTCCATTGCAGACACCAAGGATTAAGGAAATAATCATAGAAATAATTGAAAATTGCAGTAATGGCCTTGAAGGCAAAAATAAAGTTTACAGTAAAAGATTCTAACAAGGGCTGATACTGATCTAGGAAACAGAGAACTGAAGTTTGACTGATTGGAATTAAGTAAGAGGGTGGGGGTGGGGGAGGACAAGCCTGTAAAAGCCCAGGGGGCTGGGAGAGGTCGCTTCCTTGTAGTGATCTAAGGACCACCCATGTACGCAGCTCACCCTCCTCCCTACTTTTATTCCTGATAGCATTATTCAACATCTAACAGCATATAAACTAAATCATTTTTTTAAGATTTTATTTATTTATTTTTAGAGAGGCGGGGAGGGAGAAAGAGAATGAGAGAAACATTGATGTGTGGTTGCCTCTCGTGTGCCCCCTGCTGGAGACTAGGCCCACAACCCAGGCATGTGCCCTGACTGGGAATCGAACTAGTGACCCTTTGGTTTGCAGGCTGGCACTCAGTCCACTGAGCCACACCAGCCAGGGCTAACATAATATAAACTACAATTCTTTGTTCTCTTTACTGCCTTCTTCCATAGTATTTTTAAGCATTATGAGGGCAGAGCTATTTATCTGTATTATACATATGCATGCTTTGTATTTTTCCTACTGTATCTCTGTATTTTTGCTGTATCTCTGTATCTGCTGTATTTCTCCTACTGTATCTCTGGTACCTAGCAAACAATAGGTGCCCGATGTTGTTTATGGTCAGTGGGACTGGATCGCTGTGCGTGCAGGGGGCCAGGGAGAGCAGGGCACATGGTGGCGAGGGGGAGTGGGAGGTCCGGCTGCATGGGGTCACTTTAGGCCACGCTCCGTATTTAGGATTTTATCTAAAGTGCAGTGGAAAACCTTGCATTAAAGGAGAAATGTGCCATAAGTTACCACTTTTTCCCCCAATAAGGGATTAACATAGTTTCTCTTATTAAATCAAGATATGCTAGATTGTATGAAAAAAAGTGATACTGTTTTAAACAATAGCATTTACTCTCAAACACAGTTTAATAGAACCCAGAGGCAGAGAGGTTAGAAAGATTTTAACACAAATCTCTACCCATATGCCAAAGAGCTACAGAGAAATCAACCTCTGGGTAAGATTTTTGCCTCTTCTGTAATGAATGGACTTTTAAAAAAATGGAATGTCTACTATTAGAAACTTTAAAAAAAACATGTCCTGGTTTACTATCTGTATATATTTTATAAATGATTGTGCATATCTGGTTATTTGTTTATATACACGCCCTTGAATTAATACCCATTAACTAGTCAGATAGAGCAGGCTCGATCTGTTTTTGCTCACGAGCAAATTAACAGTCAGGTTGTGGGAAACTACCATCTGAACATCTACTATGTATCTGGCCGTTTACATATGCATTTACTCATCACAAAACCCTTTGAGAAAGGGAGCATTATTTTCCTTAATTAGACACAAGTGTAAACCCAGTAGGTTAATGAAGTAGTCCCATGTCACAGAACAAGAGAAAAGAAAATCCTGGGTGCGACGCCAGGGGTTCTTAAAATCCGTGGTCTTTCCCTTATGCCTCACAGCTTCTGGGGAAAATTTTAACAGCTTGCTGGCATAGCAGTGCTAATAAGAAGAGCAAGTGTATGTGAAATTTGGGTCTTTTGACACTTGAGCCATTTTTGCTTTTCTTTCCTTTTTTTTATTATGAGATGATACATCAGGTACTGCTTCTGATTAATTCTCCAAGTAGCAAGCCAACTCCACAAGCACTCAGGCAACGCAGGAGAGAGCACTTAGAGCCGGTATCGAGTATGCTGAACCGTTCAGTCCCAGATGGGCCGTGAGACTGTTCACCATCTTATTCCTAATGAATGATTTCTTGATCTGTAAAAGGAGGGCCCTGGATCAGGTGCTCTCTGGGGGTCCTTTTATCTCCATTATTCAACAAAATATAAAGTTAATTCCTTTGATGCACAAACTATATAAGGCTTGAGAAATTGGAGTGGCCACGTGGTAGCTCTTGTTCTTAGCACCACGCTCTACTGACAGCAGCCCTTGGATCCTGGCTTCTGGGAAGCCCCACAACCCTAGGTTTTACTGCACGTTAACTGTCTTCGAATGTGTGTGAAATGAGCCCTTTTCTATCTGTTTGCTCTTGCCCATCTGTTTCGGGGATCAGTGCTTCACATAAAATTTACTCTATCAAAAGTGAAGCTAAGCTTGCTTACGGGATTCGTTTTCCAATACAATAGAAATAAACAGAGAACTCAGCCACTTCCTATCTTCGTGGCCTCCCAGACAATTTGATTGGCTCTTGCAGTTGCGTAGTTATGAATACAGCTATCTTAGAAAGGAAACATCACTTTGAGGTAATGGTTTCTGCAGACAGTGGAGCCTTCTTCATCAGCCTAATCATGCCTATTGTTTTTCTGTCTCTAAAGCCATTTTATGAGCTACATATTTAGTTAACTCAATATGAGCTTTTTATTTTTATTTTTTAAGATTTTCTTTATTTATTTTTAGAGAGGGGAAGGGAAGTATCAATATGAGCTTTTTAGTTGAAGACAAGTATATGTTTATAAAACTCCCCTTTTATTAAATATACTTTTGTCTTAATATAACTTTCATATTGATCTAATTTCGATACATTAGAAAATAAAAATACATTTTGTCTTTGTGGAACCGGCCAGATACTATGAATCTGTCGTATTTGGGTAGGTGCGCATTGCCCTGGAGGTGGCTGCATTTCCCCTGGGCGCTGAGAGGGCTGTTTCCTTGTAGTTCCAATGACAACTTTGTGGTTTGGGGCTCAATTTGGGCTTCTCTGCCTCCTTACCGCTGTTAGACTTTATTTTTACTTTTGACTGGGATGAACCTCAACAGAAAGGAAAGAAAAGAACTGCGATGAAGACTGGAGTTCTGGGATTGGAGAGTGAGGACCTGCAGTGGGTCTGAGAGAGAAAGAACAA